>BQNB010195315.1:0-11376 GCA_026074375.1 Tanacetum coccineum | reverse complement strand
TTAGATGTTGTTCAGTTTGTTTTTTCCTCATACTCATGGATCTTGCTCGATCCAGAAAAGATTTTTGAGGTTGGCTATGTGGTAATAATCGTTGTTTTACCATGGTGGATAACAGTGATTTCCCATGGTGATTGTGGTCTGATCTAAGGATGATGGTGTTGGTTGTTAATGGTGGCTTTAACCTCGTGATAAAAGTGACTGCACTTTTATCGAATTGTTATTGGAATAAAAAAATATAAGAAATAGTTTTTCAATAGTTCATATGTGATGATGTATCAATGTGGTTGCTTTGATGATGAATTTGAGTAGATCCAGAAATGTTTAAGAAGAGGATTTATGGTAGATAGGATTTATGCTTGATCGATCTAAAGAAATTTTTGATGTTTATTTTTTTTCTTCCTGGATTTTAAATGAGTCGGCAGTTATTTTTTTTTGATGGGAGGAGTTTTTAGGTTTAAAGGGAATATGCATATTATACGGTTTTAAGCAATTTTTTAGGGAAGAATACAAAGTTACTCAATTGCCCTTCCTGCTCATTTTTAATTATTATATAATTCGAATTATTTACAAAGATGCCATCTTGCATTGATATGATGTACATCATGCATTATTAGGAGTAAAAAGGGTGGTTTTGTACAAAAAATGGTTCTGTAAAGAAAATGCCTATATATATATATATATATATATATATATATATGTGTGTGTGTGTGTGTGTGTGTGTGTGTGTGTGTGTGTGTGTGTGTGAAATTTTGACCAAAAAATATTCATGAACCAATCCTATTGCAATTTTCGAATTCCTACTACTACGAGAATCATGATAGTTGTGTATATCTTAATCCTAATCATAAGAACATAGAAGACAAAACAGAAAAAAAATTGAAAAATCCCAATTTTGATTATGAACAAAATCAGATGAAATCAAAAGAGAAAAGGATTGAAATGCTTACAATAGTAGTTGTTAATCGAGTTATTGGTGTTTGCCCCTTGCGAAATTTGATTGATTTTGAGTTAAGAGGTTGGATTTTGAAGTTTTGGTGATGGTGTTTTCATCACAGTAAGCGCAGGAAGAAAGGGAAGAACAAAATGCTATGTGTTTTGTGCAGAAAAAAGAGTGTTTGGCGATGGCCGACCCCCTTATCGATAAGGGGGCCACCCTCTATTAAACGGCCGGTCCCCTTAGAGCTAAGGGGGCTGCCTATCTGACGACCAAAATTTCTTGGTTATTCGATTTTAACTCGTTTTTATTAGTATATAACTATTAATATATGATGAAAGATACTAGTAATATTATTTTAGATAATTTAGTTCTCGAGAAATAACGTTGAATTTATATAAGTGGTTTTACTCGACATGTTTAATTTACTTTTCGTTAATTAAATGTGCTTTAGTTATTTCGGATGAAATATTTAAGTTGTCGAGATTTTAGAACAAGGAAAGGTTTAGAGTAGATTGACGGAATTTGGTTGACATTTTAATTAACTTTTTGTCAATTAAAAATACTTTGATTATTCCGGATGAGATAACCAAGTTGTCAAGCCAAGAGAAGATTTAACGGATATTAAGTGACGTTTTCAATTAACCTTTCGTTAATTGAATATTTTAATTACTTCGGATAAAATAATTAATTGTCACGATTTTGAGTGTTTACGTGAAAAGAGAGATAATGAATATGTTTAGAGAGAGAGTAAAACGGAGTTAATGCTTGATTAGCCGGTTCCTAAAGACGTCGTTCTTTATAGACATGTACTCGAGGCGGATGTCGTAGTATATGGGAGTTTGTCTCATCCATAGTGTCATGCCTTTCTGGCGCTTACATATAATTATTAACTAATCCTACTTATATGTTAATTATTACCCACCGACTCACCTTCTTTTTCCTATGTGAGTACAATACTCGTGGACATAGAAGATATTCATTTTATAAAGGTATGAAGTGAGTCCTAATTTTGCTATGGGTTTCTAGAATTTGTCATGATTAAATTATCCTTTTTTATTATAATCCTTATCCTAGGCAACTAACCTAATTCTTATTTCTAGTTAAGATATCATTTAGACAAGCAAAATTCATTTTCAAGAACTTATTTTGCTATCACGTTTGATAAATATTACTTGACACATATTACCACATATTTAACTAATGCTTAACACACAAAGTTTTACGTATTCTAAGTGCTTAAATAATTTCAATAAAGAGGGATCATACCTTTGCCTATGACGTTTCCACTTAGATTACAAATAAGAATTGTATCACCTCCATTACATGCTTTGGGTTTGGTAAATCCAACTCCGGGTTTTAAAGATGGTTTATGAAAACATTTTCCTTCATCATTAGTTGCACCGAGAGCTTTAATATTGTTTACAAGTGAATGTTTAGGTTTCGGACTTGAATTTAATTCGACGGACTTTTCTTTAATAGATTTGGGTTCAAGTTCTTGTGGTTTTACAAAGTTAATTTGTATAGTCCCACTCGTTGACGCTTTGGCGAATTAAATCCTAGACCCGATTTGTCTCCGGATGGTTTTTGAAAACTTAGCATTTTCTTAAGCGAGTGAGTGCTTTTATTAAATTGATCAAGTTTAGTTATTTCCTCCTTAAGTTTTTCGTTTTCATTTTTAATATTTTGACATGTTTTACATTCTACATTAATTTCTTTATTTTTCTCTAATTTAGACAATTTTTCTTTTAATTTGAGCAATTCATCTTCTAGCCGATTTTTAGTAGATTTTAGTGACTTATTTTTAAAAATTACTTTTAATCCCATTTTGCATAAGCGATGATATGCACTATCTAAATCTAAGTCATCTATTGATGATAAATCATCACTATAAAATTCGGTTTCAGAACATACCTCATTTGATGTTTGAACCACAAGACAAGTTTCGTCTTCAGTCTTATCTTCCTCATCTTCGCCGCTATCGCTCCATGTTCCTCTAACAAAAGCCCTTTGCTTTTTGCCTCTTGGTGACTTTGGGCGTTCTCCGATGAGGTGATTCGGATCTTCGCATCTAAAACATTTTCTTTCGCTTTTACCATTTTTGTCATCTTTACTTCTTTGGAATGACTTTCTTTCATCGCGTGGTTATCTTACAATCCTTCCTCGTCTTTTGAAGAATTTCTTGAAGTCTCTCACGACCATAGCATATTCTTTGTCTTCACTATCGGAATTCAAACTTTCTTCATCACTAGATTCCTTTTTAGCCTTCAAAGCAAGAGATCTACTTTGTTCTCTTTTGCCTTTGACCATTTCAGAATCTCTCTTTATTACCACTTCATATACTTTCAAGTTGCCGATAAGTTCGTCAAGTGATAGTGATGTCAAATCATTCGACTCTTCAATAGCCATGACTTTTGCGCGCCATTTAGGATGAAGTACCCTAAGAATTTTTTTTTAACATAGTTCTTGCTAGAAAAACCTTCATCAAGTGCTTTTAGACTAGTAATGATAGTGTTAAATCTAGCAAAAGCATTATCTATCGATTCCTCTTCCGGAATCGTAAATTGTTCATATTGTTGAACAAGAAGATCTATTTGTTATCCTTGACTTGACTATTACCTTGGTGAGTGATAGGAGAAAAATCACCATAGATAATAACATGCCAAAGATCTAGATATTTTTAGAAAGTTTTTTCTTAAGATCATCGCTTTGTTTGTCAAATGGTAAAATTTCATCCTTTTTAGTTTCAGGATTATTTTGAATGAGAGGAAAATCACCATAGATAATAACGTGCCAAAATCTAGATCTTTTGATTTCACATAAGTTTCGAATCTATTTTTCTAATAAATAAATCCATCACTTTCAAATAGTGGTGGTCTTTGCATAGATTGCCCTTCTAAATATTTTTCCGATTTCATAGATCGATTCAAGTTTTAAAATACAATTTATTTTAAAAATCTTGTTTGACCTGGCTTTTGATATCAAGTGTGGAAACTAGAAGGGGGGTTGAATAGTTTACCGCTTTTTAAATTAATGTGACGTTTATAAATAAAAATTTAGATTCTATTTTATGTGATCTCAATGTACATACAATATGAACAATCTAGTTAAGTAAACAAATGACAATAAGTAATAATGTAAATTTGTAAAACAAGAGATAAGAGTTAGAAAGATCAAACCACAACAGACAGATTTATAGTGGTTCGGTAACGAATCTCCTCTTTGCCCTACTCCACTCCTCGAGTACCCAACTCGAGAGTTCTCTTCACTATGTCAAAAAACTCCCTTTAGGCGGAGAAAACCGTACACAAGTAGCTTACACCAATTTCCGACACTAAGCCAAATGTCAAGTCCTAATCTTAGCTAGAATCAATCTACCACACACTTGTATTTTGAGGCCTAAAATACTAACCAAACTAACAAGATATCACTTCACCTAAACACTAACACGATCAACTCGATCAAACTATTACACACAATCACAAGTGATATAAATGAATTACAAGATACAACACAATCGTAACTATGTTACGTGAACACCAACTATGCTATAATACTTCTTGACTTGATGACTAGAAGTATTCTTCTCTTGCACTTAAGGATCTAAGCTTGATTCACTTGGAAACAAAAGCTTAAGATTAAATGATCAAAGGATTGTAGGAGATGTATAAACTGATTTTAGACAGAAAGAAAATGAGTGCAAAAGGTGAGAAATCTGTAGGGAACAGACCACTATTTATAGACAGAGCTGGGAGCCATTTTACAAGGCCGCCCCCCTTAGCTCCTATGCCGACCCCCTTATCACTAAGGGGGCGCCCCTACCTATAAGGGGGCTGCTCATAGCAGGACGCTCCTATTTTTGTCTTTTCCAGTGGAGGTGTTTCCTGAATCAGTTTTATCTATTTTAGATGGAAAATTTGAATTCAAAATATTTATTTTGAATAAAACATTTCTTGTAAATACCAAAAATGTTTTGTATAAGTTTTAAAAATGTTTGTTACATTTTATAAAAATGTAAGGTTTAGGAAAAATAAATATTCCTTTGATCATAAATAAATTAAGCATTTATTTATTCATACCTTTAAGTGATTAAATTTCAAAATGAAAATTTATGACTAATTACTTGTTTACGTTTAATTTTACACAAAGTGTTTTAACATTTTGT
Organism: Tanacetum coccineum; assembly: GCA_026074375.1. NCBI lineage: Eukaryota > Viridiplantae > Streptophyta > Magnoliopsida > Asterales > Asteraceae > Tanacetum > Tanacetum coccineum. Next base: position 6,277 of record BQNB010195315.1, on the reverse strand, counting down.
TATTATCAAAATGTAGAGAGGTCAAAAAATATCAATAACGTTTTTAGGCATTCTTTATATCCACATTCTCGAAGATTGCCAAACCCCTAACCCTATTGACTCAAAAAGATAAAAAGTCTGAGTAGGGTGAAGAACAAGAAGAAGCATTTCAGACGCTTAAAGATCAATTGTGTGACGCTCCAATTCTGGCACTTCTTGAAGGACCAAATGACTTTGTAGTTTATTGTGATGCATCAAACCAAGTTTTTGGTTGCGTCTTAATGCAGGGAGGCAAAGTGATCGCTTACTAATCCAAACAACTTAAAATTCAGGAGAAGAACTATATCACTCATGATTTGGAGTTAGGTTCAGTAGTATTCACTCTTAAAATATGGAGACACTATTTGTACAGAACAAATAGTGTTATCTACACTGATCATAAGAGTCTTCATCATATATTTGATAAGATGTTAGTTAAATGCTTCACAATCACTTTTGAAAATCGTCTTTATTAGCTACCTTGTTCAAGATAACTCAAACTATAATAAGGAGAGAATTATCCACATATGCAAGAACTATCTTGTATCTCAAGTCTTAAGGATTAGTAAATTGAAATCACTTAACAGATTCATTTAATGACCTAGCGGAGTCCATTCAAAGTTCGATTAATCCTTGTTTGTTAGAGAAGTGCGATATGCATCCTTATTATAGCTATTTGTGTTGTGCGTGGACACATCCTTTAATATTCCAGAACCTTTATCGAATTCACGCAAAGTAGTGTTCTTTAGTTCAACTAGATTTCCCCATATTATTACAGATCAGACATGTGACTAACTTTAGGATAATAAAATTGTATTCACTGGATCTTTATCAAAAACATGCAAATATATGTACATAATTAGATTATTAAATGAAAAACAAAATACCAAGTTCTTTTGTCACACCCCGCGACAATGCGGGAAACTCTCGCGAGTAATCAACTAAGATAAATCATAACACAAGTCAAGTACAAAAAAGGACTAAATACGCATGTCATAAACTCCAAGTGCTATGAAGACCATCACCTTGAACTGCAAAACTCAAGTGATGGTTCCTAATTGCAACAAAATGACCCACAATCTCTTACGCGCAATTATTCAAATTGCCCTCACAGGCGGACCAAAAATCCAAACGTTTTTCCATAACATCTCAGAAACTAGAATCAAAATAACAAGCAAGCAAGACTTCAAAACGATATTCATCGGTATAGGCGTCTATAGTTGCCTATCAATTCACCATACGTATTCTCCTGTTGCTTTCACTTCAATGAAATGATACTCGCGGAAAACGTCAATAATAATGTTGGTGAGCTTGTAGGTTTGACCTTGTAAACCGCACTGAAATAGTATGTGCAATCTACCTCACCCCCCCTTCCCCCCCCCCCCCCCCCCCCCCCTCCCCCCCCCCCCCCTCCCAGCCTGAGCATCACCGCTGCTAACAATAAAGCATATGTTACTTAGCGCACCTAAAGGTGTTCTGACTACCAGTTGGAGCACTAAAATTAGGCAGGCTCTAGAGACCAAACACACGACCTGGGTTAAGAGGTACTCATCCGCGTCCATTAATATCACACAAATACTGGGTAGGGCATTACCCGTTCCGATCCAATAATCCTCAAAACACTGGGTAGGCGTACTCCTTCTGATCCTGCAAAGAATTATGCAATCATTATAATATTGCCAGTTATAGCATGTCATAAAGCACCATCACTTTGTCCCAAAAACAGGAAACCACATTTTCGCAGATATCAATTCATGATATTTCATAACACGTCGAGTAATAATTTTCCTCCAAACGTGAGAAAAAAAAACAGGTAAAAAGTGAGGGCTACGGAGGAAGCTCACTTTAAGCAAGTCTTTAGCTAACCATGTGTCTACTATCACACACAAGCTCAAACTGCAGACCGTCCCTCGCACCGCACATTAGTCCAGTTAGTGTCCCGCCAGACGTAAATAATTCAATTCTCAAACACAATCTGTTACGTTGATGCATTAGGAGTTTAGACACAGTATGTACATATTTCTAAAATCGTGTTTTAATGGTGTGATGGTTTGTACGACTTAACTCGCGTTATAATCATATATCAAATTTTAGTTTCTCGTTGAATACATTACTCTATACTATTTAGCGTTAATTAGATTAAGTAATTATAATATATATCTATAATTATTAATTGCACTGTAAATATATCTCGGCAAGGTCCGCCATTCGACTACACCTTAGCCACCTTCTAAATAATCATTATAGACGGTTGAGATAAATGAAAACGCTTTACTCTATAATAAACACTTTAGAGAAGTTTTCGAGAGAAAAGATTATATTTGGTGTGTCTTTTAGTGTGGGAACTAAATAAAATAATTCATGATATAATATTATATTTTAGTATTAAAAATCCACAATCGTGATTTTAAGAATATTTATAAGTATAACTTTTTATTGAGAAATTTTGAATGACCCCGCTTTGCTCCAAAGGTTTCAAACCTAATTTTTCAACAATTCTTCAAAGTTTTTGAACTTTTCGACCAACAATTCCACAAGAATCTCAAATTCTTTACCATTTAGTGTCTAGAACACTTTGCCTGTACAGAATTAATATCATTCAATATATCTTCGTAAATACATTTCGCTGTTCAATAAGGCCCGTGTTAAAACTCTTAAATATGACAAATATTGCATTTAGGGCTTAAGCCCTATATGGGTCCGTTATAGTATTTATAAAGTCCAAAATTGATCAGCCAAATCTAAGGGCCATCAAAAACATAAATAAGCTCATACTCTTAATTGAAAAATAAGCCAGACCACAATATGCCTCATGTAAGCATGTCTTAAATGGAGCTTATTGGGCGTGAGTCCTAACCTCCAATTACTACGTATATTAAGCTTGCAAATAAAGCTCTAATAGCTACTTATCGCATTTGGTTACTATCATAAGCCTCAAAAATAGTCCACAACATATGCCATAACACAAAAATAATCAAAATCACTTCTCTCAGTAATTTTGAGAAACCAAACGTGGCATCTAAGCCAAAAAATAAGACAAGAAATAGAAAAAAACTTAAATAAAGGCTGCTCCAGAAGTACTCGTTGTTACTACAACAGACTACTTATCAAAAACAAAATAAGCGTTCATAGTATCATTATTATTCAAACATCATGACCACAACATCAAAACTACATAAAAACATCCCTTTTTTCTTTTTAATACCGATAACACCGACCAGCAACACCCCTTAAATCGATCATTTAGTTTCCAAAAATCAGATTTTCACAATGATCAACTTGTTTTCGCGTACATAACTTAACATCTATGCATCAAAATAAACCCAAAAAAACAAAATTTAAATTTGAAAACTTACATGAAAATCTTCAAATTTGTAGATTTCGACACAAACCAGACAACCCAAACGTTGTTTAAATGAATAACCAAACACTAGAATCAACCCCAAATATTTATGTCTTCATGTTTTCTTGATCAATCTTCAAAAATCTATGTGTTTCTTGTTTGTGTTGAGTTCGGCCGAATACACACACACACAAGTGTGTGTATTTTTGAAAATGATAAGAATGAGTGGAAATGAGGTGAAAAGGAATATAAGTGTACATCACCTTGAACATCACTTCTAAAAAATTTAGGCCATTTTGTTCCTCTACACTTCAATAACCGGCCAAGGGATCCTAAGTGGTCTCGGGCCTTTCTTTTCGTGTCGAAATCACTTAAAAGCTCGTAAAACTCAACCGTAAAATTTACCCCAAAGTTAATTAGCATTTTTATTCACTTTAAAAATACTTTTCCATTAACCTAGAGTATTCACATGACATATTTTCACTTTAAACCCTTCAAAACTCAAATTGGACATTAACAGACGTGTCAGACTCGTTTTTTCATCATTTCTCAAAATTCACGGGTCAAACCACCGGAATACAAATAACGCAATAATACCTTCCAAAAGGGATCATTAATCACCATAAACCATAATTCATCACAATACTCATAAAATTACCATTGTCAACACGGTACAAATCTGAATAAACTGACCAAAGTCAAATAGTCAAAGGACTATGTATGAAATATTCAGAACACAAATCTGAATAAACAAAATCATGATCCATACCTCGAATTGGATTGTAGGAAAACTATAATTCACTTCCCTTAGCTTGGATATACCGATTTCCTTGTTAAAACTTGCTTAAAATCAAGATATCAATCAAACCCTAACTTGTTCTTGTGATCTTTGTGTGAGACGTGAGGGATGAGAAGGAGCACGAAGCTTATGGAGTTTCCTTATAGTTAAGAAATCTTATGAATGTTATAATAGTTTTAATTTAAGTTTTACCATTTGGCAAAATTAGTCCCTAATAGGGAAACTATTGCAAGGAAAGTCCTTTTTAACAAAAGGTAACTTATAAACGTAACAAAAGTTAACTGGAAAGCTTTAAAATACAATAAAATCAATACTATAAAAGTTGAGGTGTTATAACTCTCCCTCACTTATTCGGTTTGGGTCCTCACAAACCATTTATGATGAAACGCGGGGTAACATTTGATGAGCTCTTCTTTCAGATCCATGTATATACTAACCCCTTTTATAGTTTTTATTTTACTTGAAAAGGAGGACCTATTTAACTCGCAGTATCTTGGCCTTAGTGTCAGGAATTTCTACTGACTCCTCAAAATGATAAAGTTATTATCTGCTAGAGGGACATACTCCACCTCATTTGCTAAGTGTTATCTTAGCTGGGATACGTGATTATTACTAAGCTATTCTGATTACTTAGATGTATACTAATGTGTTTTAAAAGCTTTAAATTTATAATGCTAGTTTTATCTAATTTCCAACTAACACACGGGTAAAGTATAAACCCCCGTTTATAGTATAGGTTTAGGGTAAGACCAGGTCGTTCCACGGAATTGGTAATTCTTAGAAATGGTCGATTATATTACAAAGGGGTAAATCTTTAAGACTGTCACGATTTAAAGATTTCAAGGTACTTCAAGATATAAAATGATGTTTGTTTAGGAGAACGAGAACAAATATAGATAAACTTGGATGGATAACGGGTTCAAGAATTAAAGTATAATCGATTAAAGAGACGGGTAGTTTACTAAAACGATTATCTATTTGTTATAATAAAAATCCTTTCGGCCTTTACTTTTGATTACAAAAATTCTTTAAGTTCAATTCAAGTTTGGAAAATAAGAATATGGACTTTCTTAACCAAGTTCGTTAGACATGATGTTAAGCGTTAAACCCTTTTACCCTTGGTTAATGATCATTTTGTTAGCCAATCCTCACAAGTCTCGCATCTAGTTGTCATAGACAAACAACTTGGAAATCATTCATTTAGCCGGAGTCTTTCGACCTATATTCAGATTAGAATGATGATGTAGGATCCCGTAACACTTCACTTCATAGAATCAAACACGAAATCGGAACAAGAAAAGAGATGAGGAGAGTTGTTTAGAGAGAGAAAGAGGAGAGAGAAAATGAGAGAGAAAAGAGAAAAGAATTATTAGATATTTTGAACAACTGAACAACTTACTTTTCCAAGTGGAAAAGTTCCTTATATACCCCCGACACTTAAAAGTGACGCGCGGGATATTTAACTAGGACCCGGGCTCGGGTTTTGCTTGGGATTAAACCCGAAACATATACAATATTAGATTAACTATCGAGCCCGATTCCCGATATTATACTATTACAACATTAACTAATTAAAGACCGAAGCTCCATCGTAGAGTGACCGAACTTCCTTGTTTGACTCAATAAATTGAGGCTAACAATCTCCCCCGAAGTGAGGTCTTGAACACGGGAACGAGCTTCCTTTATTGACTCAATAAAATTGAGGCTAACAATCTCCCCCGAAGTGAGGTCTTGAACACGGGAACGAGCTTCCTTTATTGACTCAATAAAATTGAGGCTAACAATCTCCCCCGAAGTGAGTTCATTGATGACACTCCTTCATGAGATCAGTGAGATTGCTTTTGTCGTTTAAGCTCGAGTGTTCTTGGTCTTTGTCTTCGTTGTAATCTTGTTCCTTCATGCTTTGCGATCGGCTAAGCCATCTTGCGATCTTGTGTCTTTGACCAACATGCTCATACTTTTGCATTATCTTGAAAGCTTCAAATCAGAGTTAGCGGAAGTCTTTGTCTTTAAATCTTGAGCTTTCTAGATAGTATGACTTCGTAGATTGAGCATTTGAATGGGATTGAGGTTGCCGTTACCACCGTTTGACCTGCAGGTTTACGTTAGTGATAAAC
>BQNB010195314.1:0-11376 GCA_026074375.1 Tanacetum coccineum | reverse complement strand
TACAAAACGCGTACAATGATAATCCATATCTATTCCTAATTTAACTCATGCATATCATAATAGCAGTACTAACTATATAACACTGACAGTGCTAACTATACTGGCAGTACTAATAAAGTAATAGCAGTACCAACTAATATAACTAATAGTACTAACTACTTAGTCTATTTTCTTCAATCTTTAGCAGCAGCATCAACTCTGAACCAACAATAGTAAATTAGCACCAGCAGTAGTAACTCAGAATTCCCAACACCAAAGATAGATTATAATCAACAAATAAGGATGCTTTATGCGGATACGTTTAATTGTGACATAATTCTTCGTATCTAGGTCTTAGGAAGAAGTACCACCTAAGTCTTAAGAATGATATGCCGCCTCAAGATAAGTAATCATTGGACTAAATAAACAAACTAATGTTCTGATTAGATTAATAATGGTTAATACAGTTTTCTTATATTTGGCCAGACCGCTCTTTTATCTTCTGTTAATTTGCTTGTGTGTGTTTTAGTGTTTTAAGTTGATTTTAGTCACCATAAAACCCATGCCAATCTCTCAGGCTAACCCCCCCTTATCCGTTAGATTTAGGATTAACATAGGTTTAGCATAGGTTTAACATAGAATAGGATTAACTTAGTCTAGATAGCCAAAATATTAATAAATTAAATGATTGTTTCTCGCTCTTAGTGATCGACACCCTACTTACCACGAAACTCCCATCTGACTAGGCACACTACCCGTTAAAGTGTTGTTTTTGGTAAAGTAGGCAAAATATAAATTTAAAACTTAAAATCATAAATTACAAACATACAATGACACAATCAAGTTTTTGGCACCGTTGCCGGGGAGTGAAAATTTAATCTTGATATTTATTTGATATTTTGGTTTTTAACATTAGATTAGATCTAACCCTTAGGATTAGTGTAGTTTAGAATAGTTTATATTCCTGTTTGTTTGCTTATTGTGTTTATGTAATACGACGTATTCAGTTTACGGAATACGACGTATAAGTTATTTGTCAGTTTTCTTTCCTAGCAAGTTTATTACAGGATGGACAACCCGAACATTACTATGGAAGAATACATCAGGCTTAAAGAAGAAAAAGGTCATCGGCGTGGTAAGGTGTATAACTGGAAAACTGCTAAGTATGGTAAGATCTGGTATGATGAAGACGTTCACGACCTTAGACCCGTTGAAATCGAATTCCCATCTATAGTCTTTAATGACTAGTTATCATCTGAAAAAACACTCTGTTGTGAACCCACGGTAAGTTCTCTTAACAACAATGAAATTGACTTTAGAGTATCGTTTGACGAATCTGACGATGAAGATTACACGGTAATTTTTGACAAAAACTCGTTTTCTTCTAAAATAAGTTATGCCAATGATTTAAAAAACAGATTCAGAAAATGATAATAAAAAAGTCAATATGCCTTCGTTTCCATCACCCGAGCCAAAGGTCAGTTGTTTTGATGATTTAGACTTCTTTAAAGATTTTGAGAATGAATTTCCAGCCATTGTTTACAATGATGCTCTAACGTCTAAATTAGATTTCTTAACTGAACCCACTTTAAAGCCTCAACATATCTATGAATTTGATTTGAAAAATGAAACATCATTATTCGAATATGATGAAGTGGAACAAAATGTTTTGTACTTTAATGATCTATTCCCTTTCAACATAATTTATCTTGATAATCTAAAGTCAGATAAAGACAATGATGATAATGAGATCGATATAATACAGTCGTCAAGGGGTAATGTACATACACAAGGGTCAAATAAACTTTTGGAGGCAAGTCACGATAAAATCAATAAAGCTTTCATTATGGAAGATTTTATCATGGAATTAAATGTAAATATCGTGGCTTGGAACTATCTTGTCAACGGGATGCTATTCAATCTTATTAAGAATTTATACGTGTCGTTTGGCATTCCGTTCGACCCTAAAGAGTATTATAAGGATGGTGTTTATACAAGAATGTTGTGGAGGCCAAGGTAGGTTTTCTTTACTTTGTTTGAATTAGGAAAATTAGTCTCCAAGAATGGATACGACGTATTAGGTAAACACCTATACAGCGTATCCATTGTTTTAACTTAAGTTGACCAAGTCAATAAAATTCGCCTAATACGACGTATTGGACAAACACCAATACTGCGTATCGAGATTGGGTATAAAAGGCCAACTGATATGCCAGATTGAGCTTTTTACACACACCTTTTCACTCTCATACAAAAAAGTTTAATAGCAAAAAATTCTTGGAGAATCCAATCCTTTTTAATCTGTGTTTTATCTCTCTCGATTCATCACCACGAGGTATAGAACCCGAATTCATCCCTATTTCCTTTTTGTGTTTCAATTTCGATTAGGGTTAGGGTTTGGTTTTAAGGATTAGATGTTTTGTCGTAGAACCCTTTGATTAGGTTTCCCCTTACTCTCTTAGAGTTATAACGAGTATTATTGTTTTGGTGTAATGGGTCAAAATGGGTAGATATGGAAACCCCTTTTTGTTTTTAAGCTGCAGAGCAATACGGCATATCCACTAACATGGATACGGCGTATTGACTCAAAATTACCCAATTTCAAAACATCAATACGACGTATTCAACAAAATGAATACGGCGTATTGATCAGATAAAGATACATGTGTTTTAAATCCTATATGCCGTATTAACTTATATCTCTACGGCATATTGATTAAACAGATCTCCATATGGCATATCCATTTATGAATACGCCATATCCTCTCTTAGAACAGAATGTTTAAAATTTAGGGATAATTGCATATATATCCCTCCAAAAGCTCAAAACTGTATATATATCCAACTCAAAGTTATAATTGCATATATATCCTCCTAAAAGCTCAAAAATTGAATATATATCCAACTTAAAATTAAAATTGCATATATATCCTTCCTAAATCATACATATGTTATTTATATAAAAATAACTATTTAATATAAATTTACATCTCTAAAATCAATGATAATTCCGATTATAAAAAAAATATTTTTTAAATTACCTTTTCTTTACTTAAAAATTTGTTAGTAGTATTATATACTTTCATTGTAAAAATACTTTATTTTTTTATATGTATATAATAATCATGATATATATAGATGAGTTTATTTTATTCATTCATATTATATATAAGTTGATTTTTTGTGATGTTAAATATTGTCTTGATGTATTATTTTTTGTTATCAAGTTCATTTTGAACCTCGGGATATCGTACTTTTTAAACAAATGTTACTTTTGTTATTTATAAATTTTTAAATTTCATAAGTTAGAGTTTATAATTATTTGAATAATTATTTTTATATATAAGACATATTAAAGGTTTATAAAATATATATATGCAATTATGAAAGTTAAGAAATGATATATATGAAATTACAAAAGTTTATTAAGGATATATATGCAGTTAGTATTTTAAGTTGGATATATATGTAATTTTTAGGCTTTTAAAAGGATATATATATGCAATTATAAATTTAAGTTAGATATATATGCAATTTTGAGCTTTTGCAGGGATATATATGTAATTCTCCCTAAAATTTATAATCTTTGCACTGATCTCACTGATTTTATAGGTATGGCTCTTCCACCTAGGGATCAGAGGCATCAATATCTTAGGTTTGAGGGATTATAGTACACTGATGCTGATATCATGGATTTTAAGACAAGGTTAGGAAAGATATATAGGAGAGAGGTACATAGGGTTCAAGTTTTTGACTTCAGGGGATTGACAGAGCTGATGGATGAGGGATTGAGAGGTAGGATGCTGATGGAGCACAAGGATGCTCAGAGACATAGTGTGTTTACTAGCCGAGCTTGGAGGAGGCTATTTGAGATTAGAGGCCCGTTGGTGCATGAGCTCATTCTGGAGTTCTTTAGTACTTTCATATTTGGAGAAGGTGTGCTTGATCTGGATACTATTAGGGATATACAGTTTCAATTAGGTGGAGATAGGCAACAGATAAGCTGGAGGCAGTTTATTTTGGCCTTAGGATTACATACAGCAGAGGAGATGGAGACTACTAGATTTGGTTTATACTGGGTAGAGAGTGGTAGACAGATCTCCGATAAGGGAGATCTGGGCGCTTATTAGAGAGAGATTTCTTCTGAGGGGTATTTTTTGGGTACACCCCCTTCTTATACTCGTATCAGGGATCCGATGCTAAGATTATGCCACAGGCTCATCGCATGTAGCATTGTTGGGAGGAGTCAAGCACCTGAAAAGTTGAATGTGACTGATTTATTTTATCTAAGAGGGGTGGACGTTAGCTCTGTCAACACCCCTTATCTATTGGCTAGATATGTAAGGTTGTACGCTTCAGGGAGGAAGCAGGGTGCGATGATATCTGAGGGTCGTTATTGCCCGATTTGAGAGCATTTTGGGTATTACTTACTGGAGGAGAGGCTTCAGGATTGATAAGATTGTGCGAGAGGACTCCATGTTTATGATTTGGTTTGAGTTGGTGAGGCTGCAGATATGTCATGGAGCTCTTTTGATTACTTGGGCTTGGGGTAGTTCCAGCACTCATGCAGGCACCTCAACCACCACCACTTGCAGCCGGACCAGCTTGGACTATGGCTAAGAGGTTAACTAGGGTAGAGGATGATGTGCATGAGATTCGAGGAGCACTAGGCGAGCAAAGAGAGATATTGGATACTTTGGCCCGTGATTTCTCTCGATTCTCTACTTAGACGGTTGTTAGACTTTCACAGATGATGAGTCAGGCTGGGGTCAGGTACACCAGCTATGCAGACTTTCAGATCCCGTATGTGAGGCATATCAGACGCAGGACCGACGCTGTCAGCACCTCCACAAGCTAGTAAGACGAGCAGCAGCCAGATCCATGATTTCTCTACTCCGTATCTTTTTGTTTCTATCTTTTGTACATTTATTATTCATGTCATGATGTATCTAAATTTAAACAGGTTCCTATATTTTTGTGTATATATTATGTTATGACCTTTTGACTTGTTTATGCATGATAGAACAAGCCTGGCAGTAAGTTCAGCACAATAGCTCGTTGATAGATTACGGAACCTAACACTCTATCCAAATCAAGAGCGGAAAAGAGAGAGAGTATTTACAAGTGTGAAGAAAGCTGGAAGGAAAAAGTCTAACTTAAAGACTCGCTGAAAAAAAAGTGCTTCCCGGGAGTCAACCCGGATTGTTATTTATTTTTATCGAGTCTGTCTTCCCAGACATCAATACGGCGTATCCGCTCTATACCATAGGGCGTATTGAATGTCTGGACATTATCAGTCCTTTATTTTTATGCACTTTAAACATTATTGTCAATTTTGTCAATACAGCGTATTCATGAATATGATACGACATATTCAACAGACTGACCCGTATTTAGATACTTTTTACAGGTTTCTCAATACGACGTATTCTAGTTTATGGATACGGCGTATTGGTCTCCTGTATAGTTTATTTAGATACTTTTCCTATATTTTGCACAGGACCTCGCTGCAAAGAAATCGACAAAGTTAGTGAATTATCGATCATCTGGAATCCTATGTGTGATTGTAGTTATGCTAGAATACAGACGGCTGTTCAACACACATCCTTGCTAATAAAATCAACTTGGAGAATCTACTGAGCAAAATATCAGGGGAGTTTCTCATTCTAATTCTTTTAATTTCCGTTTTTAATGTTTTACCTATACAACAAGACGTTGTATAATTCAAGTGAGGGGATGGGAATTAGAATGTATACATGTCTTATTTTCACCTAAAATGCTTAAATTATGCTCAAATTAAAAAAGATTTCAAGCATACTTTTGTGAAATTACTTGTTTCATAACTTGTACACAATAACCCTTTTTAGATATTGTGAGGATTTAACTTTATCCGTTTCCAAATGTTTACCCAAATTCCACAAAAATATGAGTGTGCCAGTGATGTTGTAGACTTTAAAACTTGGCATGGTATATTTATTCGAGACCATAATAATGAGTACTATGGATTTAGATGGAGTAACTTGTTTAAATTAGTAAATTTATAGGATTACACCCAAAAAGCCTTTATATGTTGTTTTATTAACTAACTACACTGCTTAGTTAAATCCCCGTATAAACCCTTTGTTTATTCTCATCTTAAGAGTAAGATACCACTAGAAACACATATAGAGCCAATCCTTTAGGAATAACACCAACTGTTTGTTTTGTTACACCTTTACACCTTAGCCTACCCTGTTAGATTAAGTCCATTTATCAGTTGCTAGTTGCTTAAAGTGTAAAGTATGTATTTCTCGAGTCTTGTGTCAATTTTCTATCTTTGGTACGGTTGGGAAGAAATTTGCACATTGCAAATGGGAATGTATAAAGTAGTCAAAACTCATGTATTTTTACTACCAACACAATTATTGGTACGTCCGAAGAATGAAGAATTATTGAAGGAATTATCCGGAGTTATTATGATCGTGAAGATGGTGAAATTACACCGAGTTTCGTAGTTAGCATATGAAAAACAACGAAAAAATTAGAAAAATCGCAACAAAAAAGAGGAGGAAAGTTCAAAGATAATCGTTTCACAAAAGCTTAAACCGAAGGAATTATATCAAGGATCGATTATTCGTTGATACGTCTTATAAGTCAACGATGTAAAGTTTTGTATAAAGTGGTAGATATCGCCACTTGTCTTGTAAAAGTATGTAAAGTATGGGATGATTGGGAAGTTGACCGTTACGGGAACGCCAACTTAGGTTGTTGTTTTTGATCTATGATCAAGACGTTTGTAAATAGTTGTGTCTTTTTCATGGTAACGGTCGGGAAAAAGTGTCTAGCAACTTGTGCCTTATTTGTTTTGGACTTAGTCTATTTGTTTCATAATTTTTATTTAACAACAATTTATTTCCCTTTCCTAATCATTAACCATGGGTTTTACGCGAATGAGGATGTGATCGAACATGCATGTCTATTCCGTCGTTATGGCTATGTATGCATGATTTAGCCGCCTTATTAGTTTATTACTATTGGTGAAAGTTAGAAGATCCCTACCCTATATCATTCTTCATCCTAACCCTTGGTTAAACTCGAATGAGGATGTGATCGAACACACATGTCTATTCCGTCGTTACGGCCATGTATGTGTGCTTCAGCTGCCTTGTTGGTGTGGTACTTTTGGTGAAAGATTGTAGAATGATCAACCCTAAGCCTTATAATAAAAACCCATTTTACCTTTATAAACTTGTTACTCCTTAGCTCCAGTGGTAGAGATGTGTATCCTTGCCAAGCCTATGATATAATACTCGTCACGACCGAGCAATTAAGCGAATTAGTTACGTTACCACATAGATTAGTTTAGTGATTTAAGTGTTTTCATCTACCTATTTCGTGAGGTGTTTGGTTGTGTACTTGTAATAGATCAAATAATTGCTTAACGAAAAAATCCTTAGGGATACATTTTCATAAACTTCTAAAGGCTACTTGAGGACAAGTAGGATTCAAGTGGGGGGATATTTGATGACATCAAATAACGTTACTTTTATAGCATTATTTATCCTATAAAAATAACCCATCTTTACTATTTTATAAAGCATTTAGCTCACTCTAATTTTAGAAGTCTTAAAATTTTAAGTAAAAACATTTATTCTTTAGGAAATGTATACATCTTTAGTCATTAAATAAAAGTTATTTCATTGTATTATGAAAAATAAATGTATTCAATTTTGTAACGTGTAACCACTGGAACATTCATAGCCTATTTAAGATATTAAAAGCCCATTTTAAAAAGCAGTAACCGCCATCGCATTTTATATAAAAACTGAATTAGTGAAGATGTGCAACTAACAATTATTAAATCTTTGTAATAGAATTTTTTATAAGAATTTCAATTTAATTTTCTAAATCTTTATCCTTAACTATTAGAACAGATGTTAAATAATACGAGAAATTCTTTATTTTCAGATTTAGCGGTTCATATGAATGTGTATTGATAAACACACGAAGAAAAATGAGTGTTGTTAAGTTATGGTGATGTTGGCATGAATAGAGAAAAAGAATTGATCGACGTGCTCAAAAGATCTTAGTTTTCAAAATAAAAAAGATTGATGAATGTGCATGATTTACCCTTTTATGTACGGTACATGTATTGAAAAAGTTAGTATAAGTTGCTATCATCGAAAAATATAATCACACGGGTACCCGCCTCCGCATTGCGCGGGTACCCGGCTAGTTTTGTATAATTATGGCAAATAATTGTTACTTAATCATTTGTATTTAAGAACTGTAGTAATTATGGAGTACTTGGTGAAGATTAACAAAATGGCACGCATTCTGAAGCTTAAATAATGACATTTAAAGAGTACTGTTCTAACATCTAATACGTCGTATCCATCAAGGAAGATACGGCGTATCTGTGCCTGCACTTCACAAAAGATCACGAAGGAAACAAGATCAATACGCCATATCCAAGGAAGACCAATATGCCGTATTCAAGCTATGGAAATAAAATATTCTGAAAGATATCAAACGTGGTCCCTACTATAAGAAACCCCCAATACTTTGTATTGACCTCAGTCGATACGCCGTATCGACCTTTTTCTAGACCTTATAAATAGAAAACTTAAAAACAAGCTTTCAATGTGCTAACTCATATTTTCGATACCTAAACCATAAAAGTCGATTTTCAGAGGAGAATATGAGCAGAAAAGGTCTTGCAACGTAATTAATTCCATAGGAAATAACTTGTAATCTTCTATACTCTTGTAATCGTTATCATTCGTTAACTCGGTTAGTTTACCTTGGCCAAATTATTACTTTTGTATTAATTATGATGTTTGAAGGCTAATACCTTCGGGTATTAGCCATTATTATGAATATCTAAATGTTTGGTTTGTTTATCTTGTTAATTTACTTGTGTGTTATTATTGTGTCTTAAATTGATCTTAGTCATACAAAACCCGTGCCAGTCTCTCAGGATGAAAACCCCCTTATCCGTTAGATTTAGGATTAACATAGGTTTAGCATAGGTTTAACATAGAATAGGATTAACTTAGGTTAGATAACCAAAATATTAATAAATTGAAAGATTGTTTCTCACTCTTAGTGATCGACACCCTACTTACCACAAAACTCTCATCTGACCGGGTACATTGCCCGTTAAAGTATTGTTTTTGGTAAAGTCGGCAAAATATAAATTTAAAACTTAAAATTATAAATTACAATCACACAACGACACAATCAGATATGCTTGGTACGGGAGTGTTGCACGGGGTTGCATGATATTGCAATGGCTGACTAAGACTCGCAGTACAACGGTATTTTGTTGTAGTTGAAGCCATAATCCTTAAGTTGTTTCCTCATCCACATTACTTGAGCACAAATCACAGATAACACCTCGTACTCCGCTTTTAGTGATGACATTGCAGTGCAGTCCTGCTTCTTTGACATCCAGCTGACTAGCTTATCACCTAGGAACTGTATTCCTCCAGAAGTGCTTTTGCGTGTATCAAGACATCCGGCGTGATCGACATCTGAAAAAGCTGTTAGTTCAAAGCCAAAATCCTTTGAATACCAGAGTCCTATATTGATGGTTTTCTTTAGGTGTCGGAAGATCCTTTTAACCTCTTTGAGGTGCTTTTTCGTTGGTCTTGCTTGATAACGTGCACAGTAACATACTGCCTGCACTAAGTCTGGTCTACTAGATGTTAGATACATAAGTGACCCGATCATACTACGGTAGTTTGTTTGGTCAACGGGGTTTCTACTCAAGTCTGCATCCAGTTTAGGTTTAGTAGCTAATGGTGTACAAATGCTATCACATTTATCCATACCATGCTTTTTGGGTATTTCTAAAGCGTACTTAGCCTAGTTGATAAAGATACCTCGTGGGGATTGGTAGATCTGAATTCATAAAAGGAATTTCATTTCCCCCATTAAGGACATCTCAAATCTAGTGTGCATTAGTTTTCCAAACTTTTTGGAATATTTAGGGTTTGTAGACCTAAAAATTATGTCATCAGCTTAAATTTACAGAAGTAGAATGTCCTCCTTATATCTTATCGTAAACAGAGTATGGTCTATAGTACCTTTCATAAAACCTTTGGACATCAAAAAATTTAAGAGTTCATCATACCAGGCTCTTGAAGATTGCTTCAATCCATATAGAGCTTTCCTTAGGCGGTAAAATTTTTCTGGATGATCAGGATCAACGAACCCATCTGGTTGAGAAACATAAACCTTCTCCTTCAGTGGACCATTACCAAATGCCGTTTTCACGTCTATCTGGCAGATTAGAAAATATTTGTATACTGCATAGGCGACGAAGAGCTGAACAGCTTCTAAGCGAGCAACTGGAGCAAAAGATTCCTCAAAATTAATACCATCTTCCTGTGCATACCCCTTAGCTACAAGCTGTGCTTTATTGCGAATTACAGTTTAATCTTCATCCTTTTTGTTCTTGCCAAATGGTTTGTCGACGAGTTCCCAGACTTGTAGTTTGTCGAATTGATGAAGCTCATCCTGCATTGCCTCGATCCATGCGGAATCAGCCATTGCTTCCTTAATGTTTTTCGGTTCGGCAATACTCACGGTGAACGCGAACATACACAGTTCAAGATCTGTTGTAAGTTATCGTCTTGTTTGCATTGGCTTAGATGGATTTCCACGAACTTGTTCTAAAGGGGATCTTTAGTCCATCAGTATTCAAATTGATGACATTGGTAGAATGTATGCATGTTTTAATTATCAACATTACGAGTATATGACTTTGCTTCTTCACGTACCGGTATACTAAAGATGTTGTAAAATTCATTTTCGACAATTTGTGCATCTGCTGCTTGATCATTGTTGTTTTCCTCAGCATTGAAATTTATTGTTGGAGTGATCGGTTCTATTTTAGGTTGAATATTTTGCTGTAGGTTGCGTGTTTTGTTTTTAAGAATTATCAAAGAGGGAGGAAGACTTTGACACACTTTGATTTCCTGCAGTATAGTATTCTTCGAACAAAGGACTTAATAGAAGTTCCAACTCTTGTAATGACAGAGCATTTGTGTCTGCTAGAGGAGAAACATTTGGAACCAGCGTTGAACTTAAAGGTTCATTGCTGTAACACCCCCAAAATACAATACGCATCGGAATACAACCTTTGGGGTGCTACATCACGATACAATCACACAAGTCATAACAAACAACTATAAAAGAGTTGTTTGTTAAATAAATTTCATTTACTTCGTTTGAAAAGAACCAGAGTACAAATGTCCCAAAACTATCGTAGAAAATTTATTTTTACAAGTCATATCACGACTTCATTTCTAAAACATTTCTATCCTTTATTGACACAAGTTCACCGAGTCACCATCCTTGATATCCGCGTTCCGTCCCATCCAAGCCATCTTCAATACCTAAACCTGAGAT
>BQNB010195313.1:0-11376 GCA_026074375.1 Tanacetum coccineum | reverse complement strand
CTTTGTAGATAGAGATTCAACATCTTCTGCAACATCTTCTCTTAAAACTATGTCTAAATAACCTTTGAGATCTTCCTTCTCATCATCTAGTTCCACCTTTTGTCTCTTTATAGTACTTCTTGTCTCTTTCCTGTAGTATCTTTCTCAATTTGTTCTATTTCAATCTCTTGAAACTCAGCAGGCTTTTTCTTTTCCTTTTCAACTCCCAAATCCATAGGCACAAAGTTATGATTGAAATCCCAAATCTTTTCAAAAATTGGCCTAATTTCATCATAGCTCATTCCTTCAAAGTCTTTCATCTTGTAATTACTCTGATTCTTCAAGTATACAATCATGTTCTTCCTTGCTTGAGCTTCTGACTTTGGTTTATTTTTCTTATCCCAATACTTTTGAACTGAAGGATCATTCTAATCAATATCCTTAGTTGTCTTAGGATCAGTTGTAACTCTTTCTTCATCCAATGCTAAGAGCTGTCTTGCTATCTCTTCATCTCTTACTACTTGAGCTATTTCCTTTTTATCAACTTGTTCCTGTAATCTGATAGCTTCTTCTAGACCCTGTCTCTCTTGTTCCAATAAGTTCTTGGACTTTTTCACAGGTTCTGGTTCAGTCATGATTTCTTTGCCTTTATCCTTCCTTGCCTCTTTACTCCTTCTGCCATATACAACTCTACCAGCAGTACTAGGAGATTCCCTGGCAGTACTAATATTTATAGGAGCAGTACTAACTGTAATACCAGCAGTACTATCTTCTAGTTGTCTTTCTGCAGCAGTATCTTGATCATGAACAACTTCATTATCTTGAGCAAAGTAGGTGTTAGGGTCTTCATTTATCCTCCCCTGTTTGGAAGAATCATCCTCTGAAAGCACAGCCCTTGCTTTTTGCCTTGCTTTCCCAGTCTTGACTTTAGACTCTAACTTCACCAGGGATTTCAAAATATAAAAATTTAATATTTTGATACATCGACTTAATACGAGAACATGGACGTAAGAAGCATCCCAAACGGGCTTAAAACGAGAAAGATACGCACTATTTTATACTTATGCACTATTTCCTGACGTGAATAGTGTTGGTTCGTTTTTAATATAAATTTTTGCGAAACATTTTAGAATCATTTATATAATATTTATACATGTCCTAAACTTTATAAATATTATTTTACAAAGACAATTGAATTATTTATTCGATTATACGAGAACAAACACACAGATAATATTTATCAAAAGCAATTTAAATATTATTTCTCAAACTCAATTAGATGGTGATGTAGCTATATAGAATTATATATGGTAGTAGTTATTCAAAGTACTTAGTACTCATACGACCTATAATTGATTAGGTTGCATTCAGACATAATTGTGACGCAATTTCTATTGTGATTTACATTGTTAAACTCGTCCACTCGAGGTGAGTTCATAGCCCCACGTTTTACATTTTATAATGATTTATAAGTTTTGGGGTGAGAACATGCTTTGTTTTATAATTGGACGCAAGTGAACATTTCATATTTAAACTGATTACGTGTTCGCCTAAGTAGCAATAACCCAATGTGCCCACTATCATGAACTGTAAATCACTTGGAGGGTGAGCGCGAATGTTTTAAATAGATCTATTTGGGGGTGACGCCCCGTTCGGGTGATTAGCTATCACTGGTGTCGAAACTACCAAGCCAACGAACGTATACCATGTCGGATTTAGGATGTTTTGGGTTAGAACATCATCATGGGCAGTGTAGGCAATGTATATTGCAATTCATTTATGTCGAGCTTCACTGTCATCAGCTTAGTGTTAGCCATTATTTTATTAAGACGAACAATAATGTTATCGGTCTTATTAGTCAAAATTAGTCTTGTTAACTAATAGGCTAGTCGGGTTAAATGGGCTTGGATTGTAATCTAATATTGTCCGTGTTTCGGGCTCAAAGCCCAAGATATGCCAAGACCGACCCAAGTAACAAGCCCATATGCCTACATGTTGGCTAGGGGTATAAATAAGACCCTCTCCACACATGGAGAGGGTGTTGGTTGCATTTCTCATTTTGTATGTGTGTGTAACTCACCATTTCTCTCTAAATCTAATCTTTCTCTCTTGTTTCTCTCTCTACTTTCTCTCTCTAAGTTTTCTTCTTATTTCTTGCTTATTGGTGCTTATTTATAAGTTGTGTTTCCGCATTGCTATTGATAGTTAGTGTCTTCCGTGGGTGGGTTGGGGTGGGTGTGTGCCCTGTCTTGGTGGTGGCACTTGGGGTGGGCATGGGTTGTTGGGGGTATGCTGCGACGGGTTTTGGGGGCTGGGTGATTGAGGGATTATATTCATTATACTATTTGCGGGGTTATTGTTGCGGGAGGGTTAAAATTTGGTCACGCGAGTGGATAGGGGGGGTTGTGTAGGGGATGTGGTTTTGGATGAGAGGGCGGCGTGGGGGATTGTGGGGGCTGTAGGTTTTGTGAGGGAGTTCGTGGGTTTGGGGAAGAGAGGAGGTGGTAGGGGTTTTGCGGGGAAGCTGGGTTAGGTAGGAGGGGGGAGTATGTCTGGGGGAGTCTTGAGTGGGTGTGTTTAAGGGGGTTGGATTGTGTTGTGAGGTGTGGTTGTGTGTTTGCTGTGGGGCGGGAGATTTCTTTTTGGAGAGGACATTTTTCCATTCCTCTCTTCCATTTTCATTTTATAATTTCTTTCTTTTTGTGCTATTTATATGACTTTTTTATAATATATTTTTTAAAATATTATAAGATTTGTTATTTTGTTGTACTTGGTAGATATTGGGGGTGTTGGGTTGATGGGTGTGGTGTCTTGGTGTGTGTGATTCCTGATTTCACAGGTTTGCTATAGCTTGGTCTAGTAGCTGGGGGGGTGGGGGGAGAGTGGAGGGGGTGTGGGTGGCAGGTTGGGACGGTCGATGTTTTTTATGAGCGACAAGGGACACTTAGCGTGGCGTATATTTGAGGCATGAGTAGAGGCCCGGGGCCCAGGCGGGGTTAAAATCTTTGGGGCGGAGCGGGGTTCCCTGTCGGCGGCACTGTGTACCTTAACAAACCCCCCCCAAACCCCCCCCCCCCCCCTCATCACCGCGCGGCAGCAACGGGGAATGCGAGAATGGGATGTGGATCGGGGGGTGGGATGCGTGTAACGGCGGGAGCATAAGCGGGGATGAAAATCGAAGATTTCTTCTATTCAAACTCTCCAACACAGTAACCTTGAAGAAAAAATAGAAATTTGTGAGGACCAGGTATCATATCTGTGGGGCGGGAGAGTGCGGCAGCGGGACGTCCGAGTCGCCAGAGCCACAGATCTGGTTGGGAAGTACTGGAGGGAGGGGGGAGGAGTGGGGGGGGAGGGAGGACGGGCGGCTCGCAACTAACCGTGCGGGGTTTGAGGACCCCTCCCCCCCCCCCGGAAGTGGATTCTGGGGGGGCGTGGCGACGGTCGGTGGGTGGGGTAAGGTCCCGTCGTGGTGGGCTGGGGGGGGCGTGGGACTGGCTGGCGAGTGGAGGGGGGGGGGAGGTGTGTGGATATTGGGGGGTTAAGCTTAAAGTGATGAGGGGGAAAGGGGCGGGTTTTGAGGAAAAATTTTTGGGGTGCAAAGGGAGTGTTTTGGTCACTGGTTGTTTCTTCAGAGAGGAAACGTGTTGGATGAGGGTGAGTAGCTGGAGAGGGGCGGGAGCGTGGTGTGGGCTGTGGGGAGGGTAGCGATAGTGAGAGGGGAGGTGGGTTGGTGGGGGGTTTGTGGGGGGTGTGGGTGATGATTTGGGGGGGGGGGATTATTTTTTATTTTTAAGTGGGCACGTGGGCTAGGGCCGTTTGTCTTTCAGTTGTTTTTAAAGGGGGGGGGGGTGTGTTGCTGGAGGGTGCGGGGCTTTTGAAGCGGGGTTCCTGTGGTCGGGGGCGTCGGTACGGGGGAAGGGGGGCTCTCTTTAACTTAAAGGAAACCACGGTGTTTGTTTGTTGACTACTATGGCTACTATGAGTGGGGCGGATAGGTGCGGGGGTGGGGTTGGGCGGGGGGGCGGGAGTGGGGGTGTCGGTTGGTTTTAGTGGTTGTTAGGATGTTTTGGTTTCTTTGTCGTTTGGCTCAAGTGCGCCCAAACCAATTGGGTATTTCTCTGGGAGTGCGCAGTTCTTGTCATGGGTGGGTCCAAATATTCCGTGGGTGGTGTGGGGAGCGGTGATGGTGGAGTGCGGTGGGGAGACAACAGGGGGGTGAGGTATGGCGGAAGTGGAGCGGCGGGTGAGTTGGAGGAGTGGGGGATGGGGGGGGGTGGAGTGGGGGGGGGGGTAGGAGGATAGAAGTGGGACGTTTTTGGGAGGATGGGGGGGCAGGCCGAGGAGGGGAATGGGTGGGGAGGTGTGGGAGGTGGGGCGGGTGGGGGGGGGGGGGTTGAGGTAAGGGGTTGGGGCGATGGTGTGTACGCGCTACGCGTGGGGGGGTGGGGGTTTGTAACTACATGGCGGGGGGAGGTGGGAGCGGGGGGGGGTGGGTTGGTGAGAGGGGGTGGGTGTTGCGGTTGCGGTGGTTCGCTGGGTGTGGCGGGCTCTAGAGGGGGGGGGGGGGGGCGGGGGGGGGCGGGTGAGGTGTGGATGATGTGGTAGGGGCTTTGAGGGGGCGCGGTGGGGGATTTTGGCTATTGGGACCGGTTTTTTTTGGAGGAGCGGGGGGGGGGGGGAGGGGGGGGGGGCGGGGGGGGGGGGGGGGGTGGGGGATGCTGGGGGGGGGGGCGGGGGAGGGGCGGGGAGGGGCTGTGCCTAGGTGGGGGAGGTGGGGGGGGGGGGGGGGGAAGGGGGGGGTGGCGGGGGGTGGGGGGTGGGTGCGGGGTGGGGGGGGTGGTTGGGGCCAGGGGTGGGTATAATAACTGTGGGTCGTTACTATTTTTCGCTTTTTGTATGTGACAAAAAAATCAGTTTTATAATTGGTGGACGTCATGTTTTATGTTGATATTAAGTTGTTTGATTTTTTATAACTGCTTGTTTGAGTGATAAGTTTCAAGTTTTTGAGGTAGTGTCCTTTTTAGGTCGTCTCTCTTTCTGTCTTAGCACCCTGTATAAACAGAAGTAATAGGTTTTAGTGTCTTAAGTTTTCTCTGTGTGTCTTTTAAAAATCTGTCAACGTTTTTGTAAGTATTTGTATAGTTTATAAACTACGACCAATTTTCATTTTGCAGTTATCAGATTATTTTTAAACTTCTTTTTTAGACCTTTATAATTAAAATTTTTGATTATAAGCTCATTAGCGCTTGTGTCCAATCTGTTTTAACTTCCTTTAAAATTTTATGCTTCATTTGCTTGCTTATCATAAGCTGGCTTTTTTAGCCCTTTATTCCTTGTAAAAGTCACCTGGTGCATAACTTGCCCCAAGTTGACACCCTTTTCTTTGCTTTTTCTTTAATTGAATCTAGTGCTAATTGCCCCACCATCCACATTTCTTTTCTAGGAAGCCTTTAAGCTGTTATATAGCCCTAGCAAAGCCTTAAGGCTTGGACACCTCTTGGTGCTTAAAAAAAGCCCAAAGTCAGCCCCTTTGACCTGTTTGGTCTGACACATTTTGAGAAGCTATTAGCGTTATTTGGCCTTTTAGGCTTCTCTCCTTATGTGTTAGCTTATTTTGGTTTGTCTTTACTTATTAGGTTAGTTTAATGCTATGTTCATAGCTTATTTTGGATTTGGGCTTAAGCTTATTTAAGCTTGTTTGCTCCCTAGTGTAAAATTTTAGGTGTTTTAACCATTTCTAGCTTTTCTGCCTGTTCTAGCTTATTGGTGGGGGTGGAAACCATTTGCTTATTGTTAATTATTTCCTTTTTAAGTCATAGCTTATTGTCAGTTTTTAGGAGGATCTTTCAATTTCATAGGTTTACTAAGTGTTTATTAGCCCAACAGTTAGTCTAAATATGTCTTAGTGTTTAAATTTTAGCTTAACTGCCACTTTCTTTTGCTTATTTTCGTGCTTATTTGCTAGTTATAAATTTTTGTCTTTTTTATAGTTGCTTATTTTTAGCTTGTTAAAAAAAGTTGTAAAAAAAATGAGAAATAAAAGTGTTGGGATTAGGGGAGGTCTCAAGGGAGCAAGACTCGAACTCGGGACCTCAACCCCATCAACCAACACTTTATAACAACTCACTACCACTGTGCTACAATAGCTCATCCGGTAGTGAGTTGCACCACTTAATTTATATAGCCCTTTTAGCCCATTAAGCCCATAAGTTGTTTTCAGCTTATTACGGCTTATTTATAAGCCCAATTTTCTAGCTTTTATTTTTCATAGAACCAGTACACCTTAATCCACTTTTTTGTATTTTTTCACATTTTTCCACCTTTGTTTGCTATTTTTTATCATTTATTTTCTTTAAATCTGTTTTTTAATTATTATAAATTAAATAAAAAATAAAAATAAAATTCTTTTTTTAGAAAATTTTATTTTATCGTATTACACTTAGGAAAAATAGAAAATCTTTCGTAAGGTCATTTTTGCAAAATTTCGTTTTTTAAAGAACGGGATTAAAACCCCGTTTTCGTTCTCTCGTTTTTGAACTCAATTTAACTCCGTTTTGTTCTAGTTTTTTTTTAAAACTTCCCTTTAGTCAATTTAAGTCCATTAAAGTGAAAAAATCAGTCTTAGGCTTAATTTTTGAAAAATTGAGGGTTTTTTTTAGTGTGTCGTTTTAGCTTCCCGTTTTCATTTTTGTATAATTTGTGTAATTTTCTCATTTTCAAGTGTAGATTGCTTTATTTTTCCCGTAGATTTAGAAATCCAATCCAAATCTTGTTCTATTCAAACATCAAATACCAAACCGACTCTCGACTTTCCAATTCGCTCCTCGTTGGGAATACGACCCAGGAACATCATATACTACTCTCGGTTTCATTGATTTTCTTGATAAGTATCCTCATTATATATTTATAAGTATTATATATTTATTTATATATAAAAAGGGTTGAATTTACTCCTAATCAATTTTTGGCGCAGCTATGCTGCCGGAAGGAGTGTTTAAGCGATTTGTCGTTTCGAAGTTCTGACATTTATGTGCTTTGAAGATCATTCGTTCGTGAAGTTATTTTCTTTAAAAATTATAAAATACAAAAAAGATTTTTCATTTCTTTTTAGTATAATTATAAATCAAGAAAAAAACCAAAAAGATAAAAAAAAATTGTCTTTAAAAAGAAATAAAAAAACCCATCAAGTTGGTAAAAGAACACCAACATATAATACTTTCAACTGAAGTATTATCTATTAATAAGTTCCCGAACCCAAGATTTAAACTTACCACTTTTGCTGTCACTAGGACCGTACGGCTCAAATTAAAGTTAATTCTTTTTAAAGAGCTATCGAGCAGCTTGTTGCTTATTAGGTTTATGTGTTTGTCCGTTATTAAATAGATTTGTGAAAATAATTGTTGAAAATAAAACCAAAAAAAATAATTAGTGTAAATTTTTCTTTTTATTGTTTAGTGCATGCGCACATCAGCTCTTTAATTCGAAATCAAAAATCGTCCTAACAACAAGCTACACGGTAGTTGTTGAACCTTTTAATTTTGAAGAACCTTTTGACATGGCCGCTAATGGAGCCGGTGGTGCCGGACCACCTCCCGTCGGAGGAGGTGGTTTACCAGTTCCCAGGACCTCGGACTTGGAGAGTGTGTTAACCGTCTTTAGATGGTCGAGGTGGACCAATTGCTCCGATTGCAATTCAAGCAACGACTTTTGGACTTAAGAATGACATGATTCAACAAGTTCAAAATTCGTGTCCATTTCGCGGATCCGGGTGATGATGCCAACAAGCATCTCGATAAATTTTTGCATGTCACCCAAAGCATGAAAGTGAATGGGGTCTCCGATGACGCCCTTCGTCTACATCTCTTCCCTTACTCCTTGCAAGATCGTGCCGCCGAATGGTTTGATCGTTTGCCAAAGAATTCTATCAACTCTTTTGACCAAATAGCAAAATTATTTCTCAGAAAATACTTCCCACCCTCTATGGTGACCAAGTTGAGAAATGATATTACAAATTTCCGTCAAAGACCCGATGAGTCATTGTTCGAAGCTTAGGAACGTTATAAGCTTTCAATTGATCGATAGTTAAATAGTTTGTATGATACCTTTGTGCCTCAAAAGCAGTTGTCTAGTGAATAGGTTTATTGGTTACCAGCTAATGAAGTTTCTAGTTATAATTGTAACCAGTCTAAACCTATAACTACCTTTGTTCATACTCATCCAGCCAAGAGTCAAGTTTACACTCAGTTAAAAATGTTAAAAGCATGTTTTCCAGAGTTTGATAAGGTTGTCAAAGACAGAACGACACCCTCATATATAACCAATGGGGAGTGGCATTTTGAACATACCAAAAAGTGCTTTGTAGAAGACATAATTTCTTTTTATGAAAAACTCAAAACGCATGTTAAAGGTATAGAAGATAATCTTTTCAAATAAGTATCTGATTACATGAAAATCTTTGATGAGCTGGACAAAGAGTATGATCAATGTGTAATTGATAAGAAGAGTTTGGAAATTTAGAATAAAAATCTCTCGATTCAAAATGAGTGTTTGCTAGTTGAATATGTGTCTAAAGATATTTATTTTGTTTTGCTTACTTCCGATATTGTTGTGCCCATGAGCGTTGAACCTAGATCTAATTGCATTAAGGAACACTCCAGAAATCTGGAACTTGAAGCTGAGATTTTAAAGATGAAACAACTACTTGTTGAAAAAGAAAAACGATGTTCTTTCATTGAAACGAAATATCAGGAACTCGAGCTTAAATTTCAAAAGTACAAAGAATGTTTTTGAAAATACACAGGTTTGTAATAATTCAAGCTCACCTAAACTTAATGTATTTTTTTAAATCAATAAGTTGAAAGATCAGATTCAAGGGAAAGATGAGTTAATCAGGAAGTTAAAGGCTCAAATCGGTAACATGAAAGAAGTTAGTGCCGACTCTAATCTGAGTACTCTAGAATTTTAAGCCCTAGAAACTAAAAATACTCAGTTAAAAGAGGAACTCACTACTGTTAGGATTAAGAATGATAGCCTTAGGGATGAAAACGTGTCCATTAAGAAGCGTTATTAAGATTTGTATCAGCCTAAGGCAGAAAGTAATAGTAATGTAAGTAGTAGAGCAGCTGTCCCTAAGAAACCAAAAGTACTTGCTCTTGGCTTGTATGCCATGACGCCCAAGTATATCCCTCCTCAGAAAAGAAACAGTAAGGAAGCCAATACTCCTTTACCTAGGAAAGAGACAGTATCTTTAGTTAAAAAGACTAACGTATGTGTAAATCTGTCTACAGGAATAAAATTTGTCACTGAAGTTAGAAAGTCAAAATCTAAGTGCGAGACGAAGACCCATAGGAATTTTCCAGCTAGGAGTAAGAACGTGAAGAGAGTAGATAATCCACTTAGGAATTTGAATAAAAGGAATCGTGTTGATTCTAGTTTAAGTGTTAAACGTACTGGATTTATTTCAAAGTCTGTTTCTGTTTGCAAAACATGTAATGAATGTTTGGTTTTTGGTAATCATAATAAGTGTGGTATTAAAAATTTGAATTCTGTAAATACTAAAAACCCCAAGGTCAAAAATAATGCGACTGTGAAGCAAGTTTGGAAAGCTACTGGCAAAATATTTGCTAGTGTTGGTTCTAAGTGGAGGCCCACAGAAAGAAAATTTACTTTAGGCGATACGTGCCCTTTAACTAGGATCACTAAACCTGAAGTAGTGCCTTTAGAAAAATCAGGAAGCGTTAGTACTAGCGAACCTGCTAATAATGTCATTGTGACATCTAGGTTCTCTAAGAAGCCTCTCACTATTTACAAACGTAAAGATAGAAAACTAAAGGACATTTCCACTGGTAGTCCTTCTAATACAGCAACAAAGGCTGTCAATGATCCTGTGAATGTTAATGATTTATCTGCTACAGCTTAAACAATGACTATAGCTCTTTAAATAGAAAACGGGTCAATGTTTGAGGGTGAGAATCAGTGCTACTAACAGTCTTCCAGGAAATGCTCACAAAGGATTTTTGGACTCATCCGTTCTTCTTACATGAGAAGTATTTAATCTAGCATGTGAGAAAAGCTATTGCTGATTCTATTATTGAACGATTGGAACGAGCCACATGTTGCTTCTTTAGACAGACTGATTTATCACTCTAGTCTACATATATTTTAGGTCTCATTTTAATATTTATTGAATATCTATGCGTCAAAGCAGTATATCTATATCCTCATTGATTGAGGGGGAGCTTAAATTTATTTTAAGTCCATTGTTGATCAAAACCATACAAAAGTTGCATACTTTTGATCGGGGGAGAAAATGTGACTTAAAATTTACTAATAACTAATGATTAGATTATTTATATGTGATAGCTTGAACCTTGCGTGTGCAAAACAACTTTCGACTATCGATGCACATGTGTAGGGGAGCAAAAGGAGTAACATATTCTAAAATGTCAAGATACCAAAACTTTTATGTTATACACAAGTATCTTGATAATCTTGTTGAAACCATTTCTGAGATGTTCACCGATGAACATGCTCTTGATTACTCATCCCCACCATTATAGGATGATTATAATGATGAACTTTTTAATTTTGAGACCGTTAATAATAATACATATGATGATCCATTTGACTCTGAGGAAGAGAAAATCAAAGAGTCTAAACTCTTGATTAATAAACTTGATCTTCCTGGATCAAGTGATTTCCTTCCTTCCCCCGAGTGTGACTCGGTTTTCTATGAGGATTTTTCCGAGGTTGATGTTTTCTCTTCAACCAATAACGAGGACAAAGTATTTAATCCGGGTATACTCATTCATGGGAACCTTTTTGAAGTCACTATTCGTGCAACACCGGATAAGAATGTAAAGAAGATAGCCATATCTAATGTTTCTTTAATTCTTGAGGATTTTAATCCTCCTCTTTATGAACTTTTTTTCCACAAAGAAGTTCCCGGGTCCGAAACTCTACTCTCGTTTTCATTCGAAAATGAGGAAAAAGTTTTTAACCCCGAGATTCTAACTTCTAAAGGAGTTCATACCTCTTTTCTCCCGAAATTATCTCATCAGGACACTAAAGCTTTCAAAGTCATTAAAATTTTTGAAAGCCCGATGGAGATTTTTCCTTGCTCTTATGGAGAGGACATCCGTGTTTTAGATGTTCCATGTCTCCACTTCTATCCCCCTTGACCAATTCAAGTATGGGGGATCGGGTCAAGCTTAGTGACCTAAAACAAGTGCTTCGTGGGTGGCAACCCATGCTTATCCTTATATGATTATAGTAGTAGTAGTAATGAATAAGTGTTTTGTTGTTGTGAGAGGCTCGCCTCTTCTATTTTCCGTGCTTTGTTTTTTGTTGTGTATGTCCAGGATTGCTCGGATTTTTGAAGCCTCCCATGCGAGC
>BQNB010195312.1:0-11376 GCA_026074375.1 Tanacetum coccineum | reverse complement strand
CACTTAGCCATTTCTAAAGGTATAAACTAACCTGCTCAACTTACGGTTGTCACAGTATCCCCTCCTTAGGGAAATCTCATCCCGAGATTTAACTACTAGATTCAACAGTATCATCAACAAACAATCAGGAATACTTAGCTTTCATATGGTCCTCACGTTTCCACGTGAACTTAGGGCCACGTTTTGAATCTCATCTAACTTTCACGGTCGGAAACCCACTGCTTACAACTTCGATTGCCCATACAAGGGTACAAATAGCAGCATAACAACTCTAAGCAAAAATGAACATCCAACTCCATGAACATCACCCATCTTCGAGGAAACTCGTCAAAAACCTTAAGTTGTGTAACAACTTCATTCATAACATAACCCCACAACTCATCAAACAAGAATTCTCTTGGTGAAACCAAGTTATAAGTTGTTACAAAGCTCAACGTTTTTGAAGAATTGGCTCGACTTCGAGTTTATTCATAAAATAAATTTAACGAAAACCACACAAAACATTTAAGGACGTACTAAGGTCTACCAAGAACCTTACGTACCCATCTCAAATTAATACTTCCAACAATATCTTGCTTGCGACAAATGTAGATACTCAGCTCATAAGACAGAAATTCTCAACCGAACTATAGGCTCAATCCATCCAAGGATCTCAAATGGTTCTACCTAACTCGGTTCTAACTTGTCTTTCTTTCCAAACACACTACTCCTCTCCAAAGTGAGACCTTCGACCACTCATAACCTACCAGCATTAATTCAAAAGTTTTCCAAACTAACTCTTTTAATAATTTGGCTGCCACCAGCCTTTCCTGTATTATCAATATCTCGTTGGTTGTTTCTTGTACCAAATTCGATCCACTCAACTCATTCTCTCTAGTTACTGCCCATAAAATGGTAACCTACATTCCTTTCCATACATTGTTTCAAATGAAGCACATCCATACTCGAATGATAATCCCCACCTTAGGAAAAACTCATCTTACGAAAGTGAGTATTCCAATTACCTCTAAAATCTACCATACTTGTCCTAAGCATAGCTAGGAATGGGGTGACTTAGTCAGTCCATTGACTATACCCAATTCGCATCGTATCCACTACTCACACTTGGTAACTTGACAACAATATCCTTAGTTATCCTTTCCCACTTCTACTCGGGTAACTCAGGTTGTAGCAACAATCCTGAAGACCCTTGATACTCAACCATCAATTAGTTAACCTTAAAACCACACAACATCGTATCCGCTCCAGGATGGATAGAATACTTTGTCGTATACGCCTCTTCAATAGCCAAGGTCTTTACATCTCTCCAAATGGAGGTCTGAACCTTGTCTAACCAATATGAACCACCCTCCATCTCTTTTCACACTCGTTGGTCCAAGCTACGCAACATCTTACGTTGACGCGTTCTTTGCTTTGGACATCTTATCTTGTACCACCAACACCCTTTTCTCAAACCTAGATCGGATCGTCGTATATCTATCTCGAACTCATTCTTGGCTTCACTCCTTCTTCCTACTCCACGGTACAACATCTACATTTGCCTTTCCCAGATGGTACTTGGCCTCGAAACCGTACTCACTAAATAACTTCATCCATCGACTCTGCCTCATGTTCAATCCTTCTAATTGAAAGTGTGTTGGAAACGTTTATGATCCGTATAGATCACTCTCCACGTCTCGTTCACTTAATGCCTCTAGCATTATAAGGCAAAACCTACCACGTTAGCCATGCAATCCTTTATAAGAACCTTCAGTTGTCGCGACGTACAAACAATCACCTTCTCCCTTTTCCAAGCCTGCTTCCAAATCCTTGCTTCGCGCGTCATAATATACTACGAAATCGTCTGCTCCTTCCGGCAATGCCAAGATCGGCTCATTACCCATTTGATTCCTTCCACATTTAGATAGCTTCCTCTTTGCTCCGCTTCTACGTTGTTGGAAAACTTCACGTACATCTTCTCTTCCTTCAGTGACTCCACGATCATCTTCACGTGTGACTCGTACTCCTCTTTAGACTTCGGGTCGGTTTAAAATATCGTCGGTATATATACGTTATCTAGCTTGTCTATATACGGCCATGCACACCCGGCTCATTAACTCCATGAAAACCGCTGGTGCATTGGTTAACCCAAAAGGATAGACGGAAAACTTCAACGTGTCCATTACGCATCCTAAAAATAGTCTTAGCTACGTCATCCCCGTGCACCCTCCATTGGTGACATCACATATGAATTTTCTATCTCACTCTTCTCGAGATAATCTATGCACATTCCAAACTACCCACCTTTCTTCCTACCAAGCAATACAGACGCTTCCCACAACAAGTTACCATTTGAATCAACCTTCACCTTGCAATCCTGTCTAGCATTCCAGACCTCTTGCCTTTCTAAAGACGTCAAACGACACGAGCCTTCGCAAATCGGCGTCGCTCCTTGTACTAATTCCATACGAAATCCTATTCTACGACGAGGGGTAAAACCTACTAATTCCTTAGGAACACTTTAGAGGGCTCACATACTACAAAGATATCACATAATCTCAACTCATTTTCCTTGGTACTCTTACGAGACATCGTATCCTCTTTAGTTCGTTTTCTCCACGAACCTTAAACACTTTCCAAATTACCAAGGCATTTTAACTACCTTCTCGTGGCATACCATCTCAGCCTTATGTCTCAACAACTAATTCTCTCCTACGACTACATCAACACTCTCATAACTAAGAGGTACTAAAAAAGTAAAACGAGAACTCTCTAATTCAAACTTGGGATCACGAATAATTCCATTCGCTTCGTTATCATCAATCGCACCACCAAGAAGATACGTCCTAACATCCACTCTAGCACCACGCCATGAGGAAATTTCAAACTTCACATGCACCAATTGGTATGGACCCAAAAATCACACAATCCCAAAAGAAGAAACAACCGAATATAAACATCGACATAACGAACGAACCTAGACTAACAAAACGCATAAACGAAGCTAGAAACCCCCCACGAATAATACACGTACCACGACCCATTAATTAAAAGATTAAGAATCTTTGTACCAAAACTATTTATTATCAAGGAACTTTCCCGCATAACCTATATACCAACTCATTTTAAAACAGTGAATCACCTTAGATAATATGCAAATAATTTTAAGTGTAAAATATAATTTTAAATAAAATTTCATAAACTTATTTTTTAATTATGGTTTTCATAAAAGAAATCAAAAGATGATTTAAAAAAAAAAATGTGTTGATTTTATTTCTATTAATCTTATTTTTTTTAAAACAAGTTTTTAACACCTAAACATATGGTATCGACTACAACAAACTTACTTTCAAATGGAATTTATGACTCACAACAAAAAAAACATCATGATAGCAAAATAGACTCCCAAAATACCTTAAGAATTCCAATACCAGAATATTAATTTACTTGAAAATGAACACGACAAGAACTCTTGCAAACCAAACAAACCATAAGGACTCATCCATACCAACGGTCTTAGAACCAAACCAAAAAGTATCGTCACCTTTAGACAAAGGAAAACAATCAAAACGCCAAACGGAGAACATAGAACACCAGTTCTATGATAACACCCTAGAATACCAACACGAGCGTTGGATATCTCAACGAACAACGAGCTAACGAACCAACTTAAGAATCGCGACGACAATACCAACAGGTATCCATGTAAGCCGCTAACGATAGAATAAAAGGGGTCACTTACCATCTACGAACCCAACCTAATATAATCACCTAATCCGTTAAGAGAGGAATTCTCTAACCATACAACCATCCTCAACAGGATCTCACATCACATTACAACTACCATCTACACAACTACATCCAGACTTAATCCTTACATAAATACATACAAGCAACAAATGATCAATGCATTTCAAAGTCTCAAGGCCACATGTGTGTGTTGCCGTTATATTTATGTTCGGCGGACCCATAATTATAATTGCCACCTTTTGCACACGTGTTACTTACTTTCCAAAGGACTCACTTCTCAATGAATAACAACATTTACCATTAGCACTTAATAATAATCCATATTTAAACTCAAACATAATAATCCATCTAACGAACCATAAAATCCCAATCGACCAAACGAAAACAGAAGTCACATTGTGACCCAAAATATAAAAGCAATCCTCGATTATAGCAACGCATCGAGGTAGAAAAACGAAGTAAACTTATGTTGGGCCTCGCTTGGGTTTGACTTTTCTCTCTCAAAAGTCACCCAACTCCGCGGGTCCAGTGAGGTAAACAATCTCCCAATGATATCTTCTAGGGGATAGGGGAAGACATGACTAAAACAATAACAAAGGGGTATATACTATTAGATCCCCATAATGAAAAAGTATATATTTCAAATTATATAGTAGTAAATTCCAAAATAGAAGAATTCAATGTTTTAGGTAGCGGGAACTACGATATATATGTATCAAAACACTTATGCCCTAAAATGCAACTATATGGGGAACCCTTAGCTATAGTTCTAGGCTCAACCATCTGTTCTCTATAAACACTGGCTCTGATACTAATCTGTCACACCGCAATGCGGAATAAGCGAGGCGTAAACAAGAATGGATATCATTCACAAACATGGTGTCTTTTTAGAGTATACTAAAATGAAAAATTAAAGTAAAGCATAGACACAAAGTGTCATAAACAAATACCCATAAGCCTAATGGTGTTCTTTATTAATCAAGTAGAAGGAGTTCGTCTATAAATGACATTGCAAAAAAAACATAATCCAAAACAATGAAAAAATTCAAGACAAAGTAATAGAAACTTCTATGACATCCTAGGGGTCTCTTACCTTACTAACCACTTCTTTCAATCTTGTTTTCCATCATGCTACCTGACGTCATGATGTTTAAAACGTCAACACAAAGGTTGGTGAGAGTCATAGGTTTAAGACTCACATTATAACTTTTCAAAACCAATTACTGCGATTATCAAAACAATATAGGACAATTATGCTAACATGCAATACACATACTAGGTAGGAACGTTACCCCCGATCCATTACAACAACTGGGTAGGAACGTTACCCCCGATCCATTTCAAAAACTAGGTAGGAAACTTTTCCCCGATTCCATATTTCATTACGCTCCTAATCGTCTACCAGCTGGAACTTATACTTAGGCATGGACCACACATTAGTGAGTATTATTTCAACCCTTCAGTTGGTTTGAGTTGAGTAGTAAAGACCACTCCCAACCGAACTAATCACAAACTACTCCAATTGATCACTAAGCCATGGAGCATTCCACAAAACACACTCCAATTGATCACTAAGCCATGAAGCGTATCACACAATTCAGTAGGTATTATTTCAACCCTTTAGTTGGTTTGAATTGAGTAGTAAAGACTACTCCCAACCGAACTATTCAAGAAGCAATAACACGTAGTAAATAATCACAGTAATTAAAATAATTTAACACATAGCATCATTTTCACCCCAAATAAAACATAAGAAAAAGGGGCTATGAAACTCACCTGAAGCTTAGCTTCCAAAAGATCCAATCAAAACTTCACAAAATCTCACGAACAATCTAAACAATTGTAATGACCTTTTGACCCACTTCCCGACCATAAAAACTTATGAGGCCGGATTTTATAGAAAGTAGACTCTCTGAGGTTATCTCCAGTATGTTGTAAATTATTTATTTGATCTTTTATGACCGAGTTATGCTCGTTACAAAACTGCCTAACTTTCTGCAGTGAATTTAAACACCTAATTCGAGTGATCTAAGCCCTAACGCATGATCATATCGCTAATCTAATTAATCCAATGATTAAACTAACATTAATATATCATAAACTTTCTGGAAATTAAATACCCTAATTTATAAACCCTATTTTAAAACCTTAATCCATCATAACTAAGTTACTAGAAAAATAAACGAACTAGAATTAAAAGATCGGATCGTACCTTAAAGCGAAACCCTAAAAATTTCGTCTTCTCTTTTCTCCTTCTTATGGCCGGTCGACTTTATGAATGGGGAGGGTTAGGGATTTTAATCTTGTATTTATAGGCATCTAGGAGAGTCCTAAACTAACTCTAACTAGTTATTAGATTAGGATTAGTATTTTATTTCTTTTTCTTTTTAAAATTTAGAACACTATTCATCCAATAAAAAAAGTATTTTATTTTTATTTTTATTATTAATTAGATATTTACAAATATAACCTTAAGTTTTTTTGTAAAATTTTTTACTTATTTGGCTAAACCTTTTTGTATAAAGGCAGTTTCCCAGCTTTCTAAAAATAACTTTTCATTTCCAATCTAACTTTTCAAAAATAGAAATTTTACATTTTCTCAACTAAACTTCTAAAGTCAAAATTTATCTTAAATTACTAACACGAAAATACATATACGTACTTATACTTACACACTTAACACGAAAATGCTCAAATCTCAATAATCATTTCCTTGTCATTAAAAATGAACGAAATGAACTCAACCAATTCGACCATCAATCTAATCTCATTGAGATGATCACAATCAATAGATTGATTACCAATAACTCACATAAACGCACAAAACCACATAAAATCATATAAACCAAACATTGCAACAGGCACATAAGTCAACACTAACGGTTTGACTAACCTGCTCATGCCATGGTTGTCATAGTTGGGTAATCGAACGGTCCGCAAGTTCAAGAGTCATATAAGTAGGAGTGAGCATCGGAAGAGAAAGCATTTTTCACACGGATAATGGCATGAGATTAATGCTAGCGCCAAGATCGGCTAAGGCTAAGCACTTATCCATTCTGGGAAAATCACACGGTATGAGAAATTTGTCGGGGTCTCCAAGTTTTTCGGGTAACTTGTTGAGGATAACCGCCGAACAATGCTCATTTAAAGGTGTCCTAGCCATTTCACTTAATTTTTCTTTGTTTCCAATCAAACTCTTAAGTGTCGAAGCAAATTTAGGCATGAGAATTAAAGCATCCGTGAGGCTAATTTCGAAACTCAAATCTTTAAAGATTTCGTAGAATTTCTCAATTTGGTCGTTAGCTTTTTCACGGCGCCTTTCATCATTACGTCTCGAAGGATTACGGAATTAACGGATTCGTGTTAGGCATCAGAGCACTATCGGGGGCAACAACGGGCTCAGAATTTGGTACATGAGGTTGAATTTGGACAACCGGAGGTTGGACGTCTTTGGTGCTTCCGTTATTAGTAGGAGGCACCGTGTCCTTTGTCACCTCGGTTTTACGTTCCACTACTTTAGGAGAAGAAGAAGAAGTAGTAGGAATCGTGGGTCATTGATAAGCAACACCGCTTCGGGTGGTAATACCCTTCAAGTCTACCTTCGGGTTAGTAATGGTATTACTATGGAGTGTACCCGAGCCTGAAGTAGAAGCGATATTGGAATTCACTTGGAAAGCATGTCTGTTCATTTGATTTTGCAAGTTTTGATTCTGATTCTGCATATTTCTCATCACTGCATCATTAGCTTTGACGTAGTTTTGAAAATCATCCTTCGACACACCTTGTGTTTGCGGAGCCGGGGCTTAGTAAGGTGGAGCTTGGTAAACCGGGGGTTGATTAATCGGGGGTCGGTAAATTTGGCCTTGGTTGTAATTATTCCTCCGGTTTTGGTTGTAACGGTTTTGGTTATTTCCTTGGTTTTGTTGAACTGGAGGAAAAACGGGAGGTCGAATTTGATTAGCAATCGAGGCTCGGTAACTGGTATTTCTTTAATTGAATTTAGCTACGGCGGCTTGGGAAACATACTCTTGAATATTGTCAAGATAAACGTTGCCATTGGTGGTGGGATAATTTCGGTAAGAATGAGCACCACCGCAAGTAACACAACTTTCCTCGACCGCTTTTACGGGAGCGAGAGCTTGGGATTTCTTATCGAGAAGTAAAGCTTTCACCATATCTTTAAGTTCGGCAACATCGGGAGAAATACCGGGGGTAGAAGAGCTCGAACTCACTTTGGCAACAACCGGTTTGTTACGTGAATTACGAACTTTAGATTTGCCTCGATGATTCTTAGGCAATCACGGGACATTTTATCCAAAAAGTTACCACCCGCGGCGGAATTCAACGAATCTTGATCATTAGATTTCAATAGCATTATAGAAAGTATCGAGTTGATCTAAATTTCCGAAAATCCATGAGTGGGCATCCCGAAGAAGATCATTGAATCTGGTACCATCCTCGTAGAAGTTTTCACAAGATCGTTGTGTGAAATCTCGTGATTTCATTTCGAATCATTTTTTGTTTAGAAGGAGGGAAGATTTGTTTGATGAATTCGAAACAAGAATCAACCCATGTAAGGAACGATCGAGGGTTGATTTTCAAGCCAAATCCGGGCACACCTCTCGAGGGAAAATGGGAAGAGCATAAGGCTTTAACCGACGTACTAAGACGTTCAGAAACTACATCTAGAAGTGATCTTGTAGAAATAGTCGAATGTGAGCATGAGGGTCTATTTGTCATGTCCGAAAAATTAATTAGTTTTTGAACAAGGTTAACAATCCGAGCTAAGCTCAAAGTTGTCCGCTTATCTCGGGAACAACGATGGGCATCCACAAAACCCTCAGTGGGTTACTTCGAGCAATTGAGCCATAGTACTATTATCGTCCAACGACTACGAGAGGAGCCTTGAATTTCAATTGGTTCCACAAGATTAAATGTTTCCACAAAGTCGGTTGACTATGTTTGTTTGACGGTAGAATTACGAGATTGAAACTGTGCGCATGCACTAAAATATAAAAGAAAATATATAACTAATTTTAATATATTAATTTTTTATAAATAATTTTGGTTTTTTTCAACAATGTATTCACAATATATTTTAATAACGGACAATGAGATAAGACACTTAAACCTAATAATCAACTCGCTTCTCGGTAACTCTTCGAAGAGAAAAACGCACAAAGGAGCGGAGGAGTAGGAAAGCGTGAAGCTATTAAAAACCTTTCTCCTTATTGTCCGTAGATCCTAGGAACAACCTCCCTTATAACCCAACTTATAGTTTGTTTAATTTTCAAAGGTGAGCCGTACCTCGCGAGAGACACAAAAGGTAAGTTTTTGATCTTTGGTTCGGTAACCTTTATAATGATAATACTCATTGAAAGTAATTATATTGAAGGTGATTTTATATTCTTTTTATGGAAAAATTTTTTTAATTTGTTGATATTATTTATATATATATAATAACTAATAAAAGAAAAGAAAAATGTTTTTGTGTATATTTTTTTTATAAGACAATAAGTGCAAAAAAACGTTCACACTGAGAGGATCTTCAAACACAAATTGTCAAACGGCTCAACAATCGTATACAATCCTCCCCGGCAGCGGCGCCAAAAACTGATTGACTCTGATTATACCCTTTAAAATATAAATATAAAATATACTTATAAATATATAAATATAAGAGGATAAGAATAAAAAATTTCTCAATTGTATAATCCGGAAATATGAATCCTAGTTCTCGTTTATCCCCCAACGAGGAAGCAAATTGGAATCGAGATCGTTTTGATAATCGATGCTTGAATTGAACAAGATTATGATTGGTTTTCTAAAACTATGGGAAAATTAATGCAAACACTTAAAAACACTTAAGACAAAACTATTTTAAACTTAAAAACGCAAAACGGGGACCCTAAAAACGCGTCTAAAAACTAGCTAAGGCCAATATTAACCCTAAAAATTCAAACTTAGTTTCTAAACCTCTAAAATGACAAAAGAAAATTTTCTAAAAAAGATTTATATTTTTTTGACTTTACTTTTTTATAATTTTTTATGAATTAAAAACCTATTTAATCAATTAAAATTCTAGAAAATAACAAATTAACTCCTAAAAATTCTAAAAATTTATTTTCAACTTAATTATCAAAATTAAATCCTAAAATAATCTTTTTGGTTTTTATAAGTCTTAATTGACTAAAAAGCTAGAACAAAGAAAACTAGACTAAAAACGGAAAAGATTTAAGCTTAAAAACTCTAAAAACATGAAGGGGATTCAATCTCGTTCTTTAAAAAAAATCAAATTTTGCAATTTTGACCATACGAAAGCAAATATAATTTTCCTAAGTCCTAAATGTTAAAAGAAAATTTTCTAAAAAAAGAATTATATTTTTTTGACCTTTTTATAATTTTTTATAAATTAAAAACGATTTTAATGAAATTAAATGTTTAAAAATACTAAACTATTTAATAAAAATCTGAAAAAATTAGCAAAAGTTCATTGAATAATGAGGGATCAAATAAAAATAAGATGGAAAAAACAGCTTATCGAATAAGCTGTGAAATAAGCCAAAAATGGCTTATAAGCTAAACGGGCTAAAACTACTATAAAGATTTAATTGTGCAAAGATAAAATGAAAAAGACCCCAGGGCAAGTGGTAGAGTGTGTTGTGTGTAAAACGTTTGGTGATAAGGGTGAGGTCTCGGGTTCGAGCCTTGCTCACCTAGGTCTTCCCCTAATCCCAAATGTTTTTGTTTTCTATTTTTTTACAACTTTTTAGAAAAGCAACAAATAAGCAATTTTTACAAAAGCACATTTTTTATAACCCAAAAATAAGCACTAGAATAAGCTAAGAAAGACAGAATAAGCAAAGTTATACTAAAACACTAAAATGCTAACTGTTTGGCTACTTGGGCACAAATAAGCAAACCAAAAAGAGTAATAAGCTAAGACATGAGCTTAACTACACCTTATAAGCACATTTGAACAAAAATAAGCACTAACTTAAGCAAGGATGACAGAAAACTTAAAGAGCTATAAAACTTAAGGAATTTTAAGCTAAGATGCAAATAAGCTTAAATAAGCTCTAAACTAAAGATAATAAGCTAAAATGGGCTTAATCTAACCTAATAAGCTTAATGGAACAGCCTAAATAAGCAAATACCTTTTTGGCCAAAACTGATAAGCAAAAAAAGGCCAAGGGGGACTTTTCTAGCTTAAAAATAAGCTAGCAAAATGATCCTTATGGCTTAGTGGCTTATACCACTAGAAAGATTGGCCAAAAAGCTACAATAAGCAACAATGAAAAAACATTTTGAAATTCAAATAAGCACTTAAAAAGCTTCATGAAAAAGCTATCTCACACTGATTCAACACTTACACAAATTTTTATAAACTTTTGCAATCTTAACAAATTACCACTTTTGAGCTTAAAAATAAGCAAACAAACAGATCCTTATGGACTTTTAACCTACAAACAGATAAAGCTTAGACCTCAAAGAACTTATATCATCAATCAAAAGGGAGTTTGATGTAACACCCCCAAAATCGGGTCGCAGCGGAAAGGTAACAATACGGTGCTACGTCAAAGTACAAAAATCAAGATATAGAAAACGACCTTAAATAGACGTTAAAAATAAGATTCATTCAATGTC
>BQNB010195310.1:0-11377 GCA_026074375.1 Tanacetum coccineum | reverse complement strand
GAGAAGCACTACGGACTAATTCATACTCCAATGGCGGACTTCAACTACTGAAGAGGCATCAACTAGACCCTCTGCATAACCACAGGATGATACGTCTGGCAATATTGTTTGTGACTCTCCGTCTCCTACAGATGCTGAAACTAGGCTGAATCGGATAAGCCAAATAGTGGAGGTGATACCGAGATACTGCAGATTGCTGAATAACTAGGAGAGGATGTGACTAATCAGGTGAATCTCGAGGAAAAGACTGTAGAGCTTGATCAAGACCAGGCTGGACCAGACCCTAGTGAATCTCTTGAGTCTCGGCCTCAACCAAAGCAGGTACACATAGATGAAGACCAGGCTAGACCAGACCTTGGGATAAGTCGTGTGGCTCTTGCTAGACCAGACCCTGAGCCCACGCATGATGAATTCATGGCTGATTTGTACCCTAAGGTTCAAGAGAGTTTGAAGTTTTCGGCTGATGAACATGTCATCCTAGTGGATCCTTTAATCCCAACCGGGACTCTCTCGTCAATGAAGAATCTGGAGGATGAATATGCTATTGGGGATCAATTCATTAATGACAAATCCACTGAAGATGAACTGGGAAAACTCGATATGGAAGCTGAAGTGGTCTCCATGGTCATTGTTCCAATATATCAAACGTCTTTCTCTGTTCCTCCACTGTCCACACCAATAATTAATCTTTCACCTCCTAAACCTGCATCATCTACCACTCAAACACCAATCTTTACATCAACAACAACTACAACAACAACACCCCTTCCAACTCCTCCACAACAACAAAGCACAACTGAATCAGAGTTAGCCGAATGTGTCATAACTCTTGAAAAGAAACTCTCTGATTTAGAGCAGAATAACAAGAATCTTGATAACACAAGTCAGAATCTTGGATCTAGGGTCTACACTTTAGAGATTAGGGATCTGCCTCATAAGATTAATGAAGTAATCCGTGAAAATGTCAAAGAGGCGGTTCAAATAGCTCTACAGGCTCCCCTTCGAGACCGCTTCAGAGACTTATCCGAAGAAGATGTGAAAGAAATGCTTCACTAAAGGATGTTTGAAACTTACTCTTACAAATCACTTCCAGAACATATCGCACTCTATGAAGCTCTTGAGGCATCTATGGAACATGCACAGAGGGATAAGTTTCTCACTGAAAAGGACAAGTCTCGTAAGAGGCGACGTGATGATCAAGATCCTCCTCCTCCTCCACCAGATTAGGATGTAAGTAAGAGAAGACGACATGATGCTGGCACTTCTGGTTCATCACAGCCAAGCTCCTCAGTCATCAGCATGGAAGAAGT
The DNA here is from genome assembly GCA_026074375.1 of Tanacetum coccineum. NCBI lineage: Eukaryota > Viridiplantae > Streptophyta > Magnoliopsida > Asterales > Asteraceae > Tanacetum > Tanacetum coccineum. The sequence continues at coordinate 10,067 of BQNB010195310.1, read as the reverse complement.
CTGACACTCGAGTTGCTCCTTCAAGCTCCTCCAAGCAACAATCCGGTCCTCATGTTGAGCAACCAGTCAACGACATACCAATACAAGATTCTGACAACATATCTAATTCAGAGGACACTTACTCCGCCCATCTTACAAATACTAAGTAGAGGCCAGAATGGTTGAAGCCTATTCCAGATAATGAAAGACAAGCCACTCCAAAACCTGCCTGGGTCATTCCTACATCCCACAATCCTGATGCTGTGAACTAATGGGCCAATGCTTTAGCTACCACGTATCAAGCTCTGGCGGAGAACTCTTTACTTGAAAAGACTGGGGATATGCGGACGTTTATGAACTGGTATTGCCAAAAGATGGGAAAGACCGAGCTTACTCAAGCAGATTTGGAAGGTCAAGCTTATGAAGTCGTTAAACCTTTCTACCCGGACGTCGTTCATCTTCAGTTTTAGATGGAAGAGTGTCACAAGATGCTTACAGATCAGATTGACTGGGCTAATCCAGAAGGTGATCAAGTCAGGATTGATATTAGCAAACCTCTGCCTCTTAGTGGTCCACCAGGTCATGTCACTATTCAAACCCAATTCTTTTTCAATAAAGACTTGGATTATTTGCGTTATGGCAGTAAGGGAAGCGGACAAGCTTTGTCAATTTCCAAGATGAAGGCTGCTCGTTATCATGACTTTGGACTTGAACTACTCATACCTAAGCATATGTGGATCGATGACGTCTGCACCTATGACATAAGTGCCTCTTATGGTATCTCTCATTGATGGTTTAATCATTAGAAATTCTACATTGACCGACACACAGCTGAACCAATCCACAAGGTAGTCAAAACTGACATGCTTATACTTAGTGTTGTTAGAATAAAATCCTACTCTCGCTACGGGTACGACTACCTGAAAGAGATCACATTGCGCAGAGCTGGTCATCAAGAATACACGATTGCCGAAAAGGACTTTAAAAACTTGTATCCCAGTGACTTTGAAGACCTGAATCTGCTGCTTCTTCAAGGTCATCTAAATCATCTTCCTGGTTCAGACATACGTATGCTTTCTATTGCTGTTAAACTGTAGACACGAAACTTAGTGATTCGACAGTAGGTTGAAGACTTCCAACTCGGCATTAAGAGCTACTAGAAACATCTAAATCTCACTAAACCTGAATGGGATGCAACAGGCTTCGAGTTCAAGCATGATTATACAATCATTGATTCGCCTCGTGTAGTTGTGCTCCCTGTCAATAACAATGAACGGAAGATCATGCGGTTCAATGAGATTTACATGTTTAGTGATGGTACGCTGACAAATATTATGGAAGCACTGGATTACAGAGTTAAGGAGTACAAGGTCAATTGGCTCAATCCAAGTATGAACACGCGGTTTTGGACTAATAAGGATGTGGAAAGGAGCAAGGAATTCATACATGCCATTGAACAGAAACTCAAGACCAGAAGGATCATTCGGAATTTAGAATGCTTTGTGTATGTTTTTGGTGGTTCTGTCAGTTCTCGCACTAAGAATGGTTCTGAAAAGAAAGTCCCCTTATATATATATATATATACACTATATATATATATAGTGTATCTTGTACATTATAAAGTAGTGGTATACTTAGTGTTATGTGTTAGTGTATGATATTTTTATGAATTTTTCATTAAATTCAAAATATTTCAAACCTATCATACCAGACACTAATAGAATCCCTCATAGATTCAGGGGGAGCATTAATATGTTCCCCATTCGGCTTGTCATTAATTAGCACATTTTATCCTAGTTTTTCCAACATATTCGAATCCATTGGTATCCAAAATATCAAAGGATTTGACATTTTCGATAAGAGGAGAAAATGCGATTTTATGGACTCATGTGTATACTCCTCCCTCCTTGTGCTAAATAGTTTCGATTAATCAATGCACATGTTGAGGGGGAGCATTTCTAAAAGTTCAAAAACAATCAAGGTACTAAAAGCTTTGATATTTATATCACAAGTACCTGATTAAGTTTTTCAAATTGGTTTTATGGCCAGGTGAACTGTATCAAAAAGACCGACGATGTATTTAATTTCTCGGAGATATAAGGTTGGTAAGGTTAGGTATTAGTTCCCATGTTCCAGCCAGAACCAGAGGGATCTACCCAGGGACAATCCACTAGTTAGTGTAGAAGTCCTTATGTATGACATAAAAAAGGAGTAAATGTGATAATACAGGAATAGTGATGACTGAGATGGAGCTAGAACTGGAATAAACCCAACAAGGTTCTAGTCATGAAGTCTCGGTATGCACTGAAGGGGTTGAAGAATGAAAAAGAAATGTAAGGATAAAGGGTGTAAAGAAAGAAGCCCTCCATACACTTAGGTAGAAAACGGGTTAATACATCTGTTGTCAGAATCACAATGATGATTGCTGACATTGAAGACTGACATCATGGACCTATTGATGCAATGCACAACCCTCCCTAGCCACTCAGAATCTCTCAAAAGATTTCTGTTTCATTTCTCCTAGAGACTAAACATGTTATCTATTAACTTTCTCACTCCGAGTTAGTTGATATTGAAAAGGTGGCAGTCCGCTTCAGCCTCCGATCACTAAAACCAAAATGCACAATTGAGTCTAGAGCCAAAAGATCATCAATCAATCTTAATAGGACACTATTCCATATTACTTGTTCTTCACACAATATGAAAACAAGGGTTATCATAAGAGTCTTACGCATTATCCTTATGGTTTTGCCAGAACATCTGAGTGACACTTATGCGTTCACAATGAAGATGGAAATCCTGCTTGAGCCAACATCAAACAAGCTCATGGTAGGTGACTTGTGAGATCCTTATTGGGTCAAACTTGTGACACCGGATATCGAATCAGTCCAGATTATGAATTGACGATTGATGAATTTTGATAAATGCTTAACACTCTTGATGTGTCACAAAAATACTTTCTCAAGTGACACGTCGATAAATTTTCAAATCAATTTTCCTCTTCAATTGGTAAGATAGTAACTAACCGATTCACTTTTATCATGCTGTCTGCTTTGAGATGTTCCGATTAAGAGAACAGGCAAGTTAGGTGATTCTGATGTTTATACATTAGAAGATCTGACATTTATACTGGAAATCCTGTCAAGGAGATTATTCTTAAGATTGAATCTACCTGATCACAGGTCGGTCCTCACAGGATCTGGAGGTTAATCTAACCAAACTCGGGCGAATGACAAAGCCATATTCATGCACAAGCTTTATGGCTAACTGTTTTATTACAGGTTCAAGTAAAGATGGAGATGGAGATACCTTATTCCAGTAGAGTCTATTTCATAACCGCATGCTCATACTCGATCAATACATCTAATGACCTCATGTAAGCTCAAGTATATGTTTCTAAGCATTTACAACTCTGATATCAAAGTCCGCTCGAAGTGATCAAGTATTAAAGTTAAAGGAACTTCAAGAACAACGAATAATCAAGCTTTCACCATCAAGAAAGGTATAAGCATGATGATCCAGATGTTACAAGCACAAGACGGCGAAAGACAACAAGTTGATGATTAAGGGTTAGATTTGGCTGATGATCTCAAAGAAGCTTAAGTTCACATATCAAGTTCAATCACAAGCCACAAGACTAAGGTCACTACTTCAATGTACATGATATCACCTGAAGAATCAAAGACTATGAGCTGAACACAAGATCAATTAGAAGATTGCTGAGCTTAAGTTAGTATTTTCTGGGGTGACTTCCCTTAGGGGAGATTGTTAGATATTATAAAAAGACTCGGTCACCCCGTGTATTGTACCATTTATTATGGCTCGTAGTTTAACGTTTAATATGTAATGTTCAGTAATGGACCGGGTTATAAAGCCCAACGTGTAAGCCCATACCATAGCCTAAGGGCTGATTTTGTAAGCTACTATATAAGCCTCTTCCATGCCTTGGAAGAGGTGGTTAGTCATTTCATTATACAAGTTTCATTTTCTCTCTCTAAAAAGTTTTCTCTCCTACTTTCTCTCTCTAGACTTGGCTAATCTATCTATCTTCCAGTGTGTTATGATTTCTAATATCCTACATTTTGTCATCATAAAAAAAGGGGAGATTGTTAATACAAATAATGTCTAAAAACGTTATTTATATTTTTCGACTCCTCTACGTTTTGAAGATGACAAAATGTAAAAAATATCTACGATAAAAATAAACGTTTACACTTTATTAATCAAAAACTTCCATTTTGAAGTAAATCACTTAATATATGTATAAACAAATCATTAAACATGATTAGTGATAAAGAAAATATTTTTTCTTAAACATTACATTTCTACAAAAGTATTTTTACAAAAAAAAAATACACAAAATATTTTCATTTATTAAGAAATATTTTAATTAAAAAAAATTTCAAAATCTGGTTCCCCCCCCCCCCCTAAATGGAACCTTCTACACTAGATTTTACCTTTCCCACTACAGGAGAAAACTAAGAGTGTCTACCTTGGGGCAGCCCTTGATAGGCAGGACGACCCTCAGATATATCTAGGACAGCCGGGACCACCCACATGAGACTTTATCCTGTCCTGGCTATAAATACTGCACTATTCCTTGTAGTTTCTCAGACCTCTTTGCATAGATTTTTCAAATCTCTTTCCCTCTCTAAAATCCCCTTTCTCTCTCTAAATCTCTTGATTACTAACATAGTATAATCTTGTTTCAAGTGATCCAGTCTCTTCTTCTTACTCTTTGTATCATGTAACTCCCCCAAATCTGGGTAGCAGTGGAATGTTGAATATCCGTGGGCGTTACTTCCTAGATCAATAGCACAAGATATGAGAGCAACCACTAAATGTGTCATTTTAAAAAGATACATTGGATTAACAAAATACTTGTTCATTACATAAGCTCATGGCTTTAAATTGTTCGACAATATAAGTAAAGATTTCGGTTTATAACAAATGTTCTCAAAATGTAATACGCCCCAAATCTTTAGTACTGACTCTCCAAAGAGTGACCCCTAATGTATCTTGGCACCTCGTGCCTCATTGACCTAAGAAAACATGCTTAAAACGTCAACATAAAGTCGGTGAATTCATAGGTTTATGTAAATCAATAGTAGGACCGCAAGATTTCCAAGTGTATGATTAAGCAACAGATGCAAACATCATAAAAAGTAATTACGTTTTCCTAAGCTCATGACACTGAAGCTCGACATGTATGAATGCAATAAATTGCCAATAATGCCCGTGAATGATGTTCTAACCCGCAACATCCCAAATCCGACATGGTATACGTTTGTTGTCCGGCAAACCGGCACAGTGAGCGCTACTCACCCAAACGGGGATGTCAATCCCAAATAGATCTATTTATAACATTCGCGCTCACAATCAAGTAATTGACAGTTCATGATAAAGGGCTCAGTGGGTTATCGCTACTTAGGCAAACACGTAATCATAATATAAAATGTACACTTGCGTCCAGTTTGTAAAACAAAGCATGTTCTCACCCCAGAGATGTAAATCATTTAAATAATTGTAAAACATGGGGCTATGAACTCACCTGAGTAGGTAGTCCTCTGTGAATGATAAATATATCCAAGTATGGCAAATGAATCACACCGTCAAATACCTAAGTAAATACGGCCAGTCTTAGTCTACAAGTTTAGGCTAATGACTTAATGCATAAACTACAATAATTGCTAGTTTATATATACTTTTATCACTTGTGTGGTGGTGCACATGTTTATTGTATTTGTCTTCACTTGGCGGCTATTGGGAAGGTATACGATTGCACACGCTAAAGTATATGTATAAGCGTTATTAATAAATATTCATATTTATTAAGTCGTGTTTCAATTTGTATAATATCCGATAAATATTATAACTTGTACGATACGTTAAGTGTTTATAAAAATCACTTTTGTTTGTAAAATACCCTTAGGTTTTCTATATTTACAAAAACAGTCCCTATCTTTATGAAAATGTAATATTTATACTTTAAACCTTTATGTTTCTACATTTTCACCTTTAGTCCTTCAACTTTACACAAATTACACTTTAGGTCCTTACATGTTCCAAATAGCCCTTCAGTTTCAAAAATGACAGAAATAGCCCCTAGACTTTATAAAAATAGTTTTGACAATTTTAACCCACAAGTTTACAAATTGACACTTTTAGTCCCTTAACTTGTAAAATCGCAATTTAAGCCCAATTAAGATCTAACAAGTGACAATAGGTTTTAATACACTCTAATAAGCTACTTAAGCTGTGCCAGCTTATAAATAAGCTCGGATGAGCTTATTTTGGCTTATTATGCTTATTTGGCTCGCTAAGGCCCATTAAGCAAATAAAGGGTCCATTTAGGATTCTAAAAGCACATAAGCACCGATTAAGCTTATTTAGGCTTATTTCAAAACTGTTGGCTAAAAAATAAGCTTAGGTGAGCTTATTTGAGCTTATTCGAGCTTATTGGGCTCGTTAGCCCAATAACTCTAACCTAAGAGTTTTCAAAAGGTTTATGAAGGCTTTATAATATGATCCAACTTATTTTCTAGTCCAAATAAGCTCTCATGGGTCTGTTTTTATTGCTCGGCTTATTTATAAGTCAATAAGCTCGTTAATGGGCTTTTGGGGCCCGATAAGAACTCGATAAGGTTTTTAAACTTTTAGACTTGATCTCTTAAGGCCCATTAGTTATTCTATGTTCATAATAAGCTTAACAAACTGCTTAAGCTCACAAATAAGCTGTCTAAGCTTATTTATGGCTTATGGGTTTCGTTTGGTCATGGTAATGGGCTACCAAGCCTGTTAAGGGTCCGGTTGTGTTTACATTTTATGTTAGGGTCCATATAAGTTGAATAAGTACACTAGACCTCTCCATAAGCTCAAGGGTGCTTATTAATAAGCTGTGGACCCACAAGGTTAGCCTGTTGGGCCTGTTTGGTTCGTATATGGGCTGTCGGGCCCAATAGGCCCATTAAGGGTCTAACAAACTCATTCATAGCCCGTTAAGCTTACTAGTTTGATTCTAGGGAGTTTAATCTTTTATTAAGCATTCAAAATTTATTATAAGCCACAACCGTAAGCCAAGCTTAATCTTTGGTGTGCTTCATGGCCCAACTGTGGACATATACGCCATTTTGGGTGTAAATGGTTTGTGTTTTGTAGTGTTTAACCCTAAACCGAATACATTGAGCTCATATGTTATCCCTATGGTTCGTTTAACACATGCAAGCGCTTAATAAGTTTGTATACACCTTCCCTATCCACACCATTTCGTTATCTTTGAAAGTTTACATATAAGTTTCATGAAATTCGTTTGTAAATGAAAACATATAACTCTTATTCATTGTTAAGCCTTGTTTTGTATATGTTTACTCATTATAGCACCACACAAGATCGAATATATGTATATATATGTACGCGAACCTTGCATGGGTTGAACCGTGCACATACTCACGTATATTGTTAAATTTCAATATACCGTGACCTATACGACTAGAAATCAAAGAAATATTTATAATACGAGAGTGTACAAGCTTAAACGTAACTTACAAGGGTCCTAGTGTCTTGATGACGAGTTTGGACGTGTAGAATGATAACCCAAATGTATACACGATCGAATAACCAACCCTAAGCTTCAAAGCTTATACAATTTACCAAACCTTGGCTATTGTATTCTTCTTGTGACCTCGTATGATGACTCTAGCTCCTATTTTAGGTTTGAATGACTTGTGAGGGTGTTTGTCGTGGCTTATGACCCGAACAAGAGAAGAAAACAATATGGTTTATTTGTTTGAGTGTTTGTGTGTTTATAAGTGTTTCAAGAAGTGTTGTATGCAAGTGTAGTGTTTTCAGAAGGCTGTAGTCAAGTGTAAAGGGTATTTGTAGCTTAAGATTTGTATAGGTTTTCCCTATCCCTAATCAAACAAAACGTGCCCTAAGTTAGACGTTTTATGGTTTTCCCTTATACAGTCAACCCATTGTATTGCGAATAATACTTCCTATACCAAAATCCTTAATTACAAGATTTTGCGGTAGCAAAGATTTACCTACAAGATCATGAAATCTTATGTTTGCGTCACTGTGTGTGCGATTAGCTTGCCAGCGGGTATCAGACCACAAAAGGGAGGATCCAAAGTGGCTCAAATATCCAATGTACATTAGATAACTCGGAGACATTAAGTAACAACGAAAGGTTTAATTAACCTAGGATGTACATATACTAACTTAGGCGAATAATAGAAGATTTTAGACCCATGTGACCAAAAACAAATAGCTTATGTGGTTTTGGTTACTAACCACAGTTAGGCAAAATGGCTAGAAACACAATAATTGAATTATTATGTGTTTAAGGTTTAAAAAGTGGGTGTTGATTATTGAGTCTAAACAGGTAATCTAAGTATTTTCGGGGTGATGTCAAAATGTATTATTATTGCGAACGAAGCCTTTTACGTGGCCAATAAAAATAAAACACGCAAAGTTAATAATTATCTTCCTAATAATTACATAACACTTGCTTGACATAAACCTTAATTTATTTGGTGACCATTTATGTTAAATGATTGTTTCTAGTCTACGCGATTTAGCCCAAAAGTTAAATTAAAAGTAAACACGTATCGGACTAAAATAAATAGTGATTAATAATAGGAGTCGTAAAATGACCTAAAATTGAGAAATGTTACATATCAAGTGCAAGAGAAGAACACCCGTATTCGCCAAGAAATGAAGTGTTTTAGATTAGTAAATTTCTTCTATCATCTTCTAGATCCAAACATCTATTGTTTAATCTTGTGTGATTGTGTATATCCGGATAGTATATAAATCTAGAAGTGTTGATTGAGTGTCGGTTAGTATTTTAGTCCTTAAAATATATTAGTGAAGGTGTAGATTGGTTATAGCTAAGATTAGGACTCAACATTTAGCTTAGTATCATAAATCAATATAAGCGACGTGTAAACAGTTTTCTTCGCCTGAAGGGAGCTTGTTGACATAGTGAAATCTCGAGTCGGATACTCGAGGAGTGTAGGGCAAAGAAGAGCTTCGTAGCCGAACCACTATAATTTTTGGTGTTGTGGTTTGATTGTTTTATCTCTTATCTTTTATTTACGTTTCTTATTTATATTTTGTATTGTGATTGAAGTGTAAGTAGATTAGATATATTGGTTGTTTATATTGTTGGTTGATATCACATATACTCGAATCAAACGTTTTTATAAACAAAGTTTTAAAATGCCAATTAACCGGTAAACTATTCAACCTCCTTTCTAGTTTCCACACAAGTGTTTTCCAAAAAAGGAATCATAAATTGATAAAAACCAATATTAAGTATTTAGTTCAAACATAAATTATACAAGACAATAAAGCGCAACTGTGATCTTTATTTTTAATCAAATAAGATACATAATTCAAACCAAATTGAAATATGATGAAACATAATAACATAAATAAAACATACGAGAAAACACCAAAACCCCAAAATGTCTCACCACCATCACCTCCAAGAGTTTCAAACTTTCAACCTTCTCAACCACCCTCTCAATATCCACCTAGGGATCAAATAATGAATCAACTCCATCACATATCCAACCTTCTTGAAACAAATCCCCAAAATGCAAAAATGCTTACTCTCAAGCACTACCTCCTTCACACACTCCATCGCCACCTTTGATTCACCCCGTTTCTCTTGACCAAGTCAACTTTCACTTGGGATTTTGTCATTGTTGCATGTACACCCGAACTCAATTTCATTCCTTGAGAGATGAACTCAATTTCATCCAATTTCTTCTTACTCGTCTCCTCGCTCGAGCTCACATTCCACTAAACAATCCCTCACCAACCTCTCTACTATTACCTTATTAAAATTAAACATTCTCATATGTTTAATTTATCTAAATAAATGACAACCCATCCTTTGCTTACGACATTTCCTAGACATCAAAAATCAACTAGTCTAGCTCTAGTTTAGGATGTCTCTTTATGTTATGTTTTATGTTTAAATTCTATTCTTGTAATATTCATACTTTTTAAGTATGAATGTGCCTTATTATTATGAATGAATGAATTTATATTATTATGGGTGACTTGCATGAATTATT
>BQNB010195308.1:0-11377 GCA_026074375.1 Tanacetum coccineum | reverse complement strand
AATTTAGGGTTCGACTAGATAGATAGGATGAAAGAATTATTAAGGTTTTGCAGGTTTATAATAGGAGAATACATATATTAAATGCCGTGCAAGTTTTATTTTCAAAAATAATTGAAAACTTTAAGTTTTCTGAACCTAGGCGTTTGACGTCGTCAGGGTTGTGGTGACCCCGTCACAGGTGTCGTGGTGATGGCGTCGCGTGTTAATCGTGACGCCGTCTCCACAGTCTGTGAAAATGAAAATTTTGTTTTTGATGAAAAATATCCTGCATAAAATCAAAGAAGCAAACCGCTCTTGCCATCTCCACAACCAAAGCGGAATACGTAAGCGCCGGAAAGGCATGTCAACAAGCTCTATGGATGAAGCAAGCTCACATAGACTATGGCGTTAGGTTAGATGACATTCCAATAATGTGTGATAACAAAGGGGTTATAGACTTAAGTAAGAATCCCGTTCAACACTCACAAACAAAATACATTAAGATTTGTCACCACTTCCTTCGCGATAATGTTCAAAAAGGAAATATCTCTATAGAAAAGGTCACATCGAAAGACAACATAGCCGATATCCTAACTAAACCACTTAAACGTGAGTCATTTAACTACTTACGTCTAGGCCTAGGAATGATGGAACAAATCAATTAAGTTTTCGGCATAATAAAGAAATCATCAAAAAAAAATTGTTTGACAAAAATCCTGAGAAATTTTTTCAAACAGATGGCGGCCCCCTTAATTCATAAAGGGCGGCCCCCTTAATTTTAAGGGGACCACCCACTGACAATTTTTTTTCTTTTCTGAGTCTAGGCTTCTATTTCACACAAAAACACGAGATTGAGAAAAGTTTATAAACAAACTTCTACTAATTCTTCTATCTCAATGCATATCTCATTATACATATATACAATAATCCCAATCTATTATTTTCTAAAAAGTTCTTCTCATAACTAGGAGCACATAAAAATCAAGTTTCATATATTGTTAAGATATGCTAAAAACATTTTTCACATATGCATAATGATTGCCTTACTTGTTGTGAAAAGTATATAATCTAATATATATTTTTCGACAATCTTGGTTGAACAAAATTAAATCAAGGAGCATTTGGATTATTTCTTAGGTTTTGCATGTCTTAGTGTCGAAATAATCGCTACTCCACATTTGTCGCATTTAGGCACACACTAGTACTTGCACATAAGTTTAGTTCATTCTTAACTTAGCCCTCTTGACAAGAAAAATTCTTTGTGCATCATATCTTGTTACTATTTTATATATGTTCTTCATTTTTTTTGGTTCTCAATTCATATATGAGTATATGCTAAAATTATGTGAAATAGTTTTGTCCTACATCTTGTCATATATATATAGAATGTTGAATGCTTAAATGCTATGTGCTAAAAACCTTAATTGCCATAAAAGGATGGACTTGCTGCAAACTAACCACCAAAACAGAAACCCTCACACAAAATTTTGAGAAAAATCGAATTTTGGGAAATCTGGGAAATCCCAGTAGGCGGCCCCCTTAATTCATAAAGGGCGGCCCCCTTAATTTTAAGGGGACCGGCCTAGGCAAACATGGGGAAAACAGCCTAGGCAAACATGGGGAAAACAATATTTTTCTTTTCTTTTTAACCAAACACCCTCTAGACTTAGCTACTGTTTCCCTAAATTCACAAACATTTCTTGGATTTAATCCTTTGAATGTTCATTTGTCCTAATTTAAACCTTTCCTCCACTATAAATACATCCTCATTCATCATCATCACAATCATCCCCACCAATGACATCTCCTAACAAACCCACATCCAAACCATCAAGGGTAGCCAAAATGAGTGTGAAACCCATTTGGAGGAAGAAACTAAACCCTTGTAACACATCCACCACCTAGAGTTCAAAGAGATTACCCTTCCACAACTGCCTCCGCTCCAAACTCTTCATCAACAACCAACTAATCTTGTAATATGCCTATAAATAATCGTCAAACCCTTTTGTGTCGTAAGCAAGTCAAAAATCCTTCTATGGCTATTTAGTATTTTTTTGTACTAATATGCTTCTAAAGCAATTTGTTTTTTCTTTTTATGTATGCTTGTGTGTTGTTCACACACATTGTCCTAAATGATTGAAGTGTCTTTTTCTTTGATGTTTGCTTGCACTTGTCATATTTTTCCTTCCTTCTTGCTACATGTTAGAAATATTTGTATTGTTCTAACTCGTTTTTGTAGCCAAGAAACCATAGCTCAATTCCTTGGTGCCCTCGAACGAGGGGCAGCACACATCAAGGGGGAGCATTTATTCTGTCGATTTTACTAGCAGTTCTCGATGATGCCTTTTTGATTCTACAAAGAGGGGGGGGGGGATAACATAAAACTCACTAAATACTTGTTTAAAGATAATGTTACATTTAATGAGTTTAAATTTTGTAATCATCAAAAAGAGGGAGATTGTTGATAGAAATAATGCCTAAAAAAATTATTAATATTTTTCACATCTTTACGTTTTGATAATCATAAAATATAAAAATGTTCAATGTAAAATTAAACGTAAACAAGTAATTAGTAGTAAACATTTTTACAAACCTTACAAAACATTTTCTACAATTAAAAGAAATGTTTTATTTAAAATAAACATTTTGAAATTTAAATTTTCAGACCTAAAATGGCTAGAAAGTTCCAGAAAATTCCCCCTACACAAAAGGACAAACTCGGGAGCGCCTAGTCTAGGGCGCCCCCCTTAAATTCATGGGCGGCCCCCTTATCTTTAAGGGGAACGCCCACCTATTTAAGGGGAACGCCCACCTATTTAAGGGGACCGCCCATAGGTAGACGCTCCTTCATAATGTCCTATAAATATTGGACTATTCCCTACTATTTTCTCGCCTTTTGCACTCATTCTTTTTGATCAAAAATAGCCCACACATCTCATTAAAATCCTTTGATCATTTAATCATAAATCTTTGTTTCTAAGTGATCCAAGCTCAAATCCTCAAGTGCAAGAGAAGAATACTTCCTACCATTAAGTGAAGAAGTATTACACCTTTGTGTGTTGTTGCAATCTTATTGCATCTATATCATAACTTGTAAATCATTTGTACATCTTGGAAAGTTGTGTAGTTGTTAGATCTTAGTGATTGTTGTAAGTATAGTTGGATCTTGGTGATCTTTCCTAGTAGTGTTAGTTAGGTGTGATTATAGTAGTAGCTTGGTGAAGTAGTGGTGTGAAGAAAACTAAGGTGTGAAGAAGTTGTGTAGTCTGAGCAAGGTCGTGAGTCAAAGTTGTGTAAGTGAAGTTTTTAGTTGGGTTTTTTTATTATAAAGCATTGGGTTTAGAAGATTAGAACTCGACATCTAGCTTAGTGTCGGAAATCAAGATAAGCGAAAGTTGTGTAAGGTTTTCTCCGCCATAAGGGAGCTTGTTGACATTTTCATTTCTACCATAGAACCTAAAAATGTTATGAGGCATTAGGAGATGAGAGGTGGGTTATAGCTATGCAAGAGGAATTAAATAAATTTATAGCAAATGATGTTTGGGATTTAGTTCTACTACTCAAGAGTCATACCGTTATAGGAACAAAATGGGTTTATAGAAATAAATTAGACGAAAATGGTATTGTGTCTAGAAATAAGGCTAGATTAGTAAGATAAGGATATAATCAACAAGAAGGTATAGATTATGATGAAACATATGCTCCGGTAGCTAGGTTAGAGTCTATTAGAATACTTCTTGCTATTGCTTGTGCAAATGATTTCAAATTATATCAAATGGATGTAAAAAGTGTTTTTCTAAATGGTTTCATAAATGAGGAGGTTTACGGTGCTCAACCTCCAGGATTTATTGATTTTGAAAAACCAAATTATGTTTATAAACTTAAGAAGGCTTTGTACGGTCTTAAGAAAGCTCCTAAAGCTTGGTATGATAGACTAAAAGCATTTTTACTAAAACACGGGTATTTCATGGGAATGGTTGATAATACTCTTTTCACAAAGAAATTTAAATCACATCTCATCATTGTTCAAATATATGACGACGACATTATATTTGGATTCACGTGTCAAAACTTATGTGATGATTTTGCGAAAATCATGCACGACGAGTTTGAAATGAGTATGATGGGAGAGTTGAACTTCTTCTTGGGTCTTCAAATAAAACAAATGGAAGACGGAATATGTTTCAATCAATCCAAGTACATCAAGGAGATGATAAAGAAGTTCGGGTTGGAAGATTCTAAACCAACCAAGACGCCGATGTCAACGGAGATCAAGCTCACTAAGGACGACGAAGTCGACTCCGTGGATAACACTAAATATCGAGGTATGATTGGTATTATGTTTAGTGTTTGCATATGTGCTCATTTCCAAGAAAATCCTAAGACTACCCACTTAGAAGCCGTTAAGCGTATATTTAGGTATATTAGGAGAACTACCCACTTAGGATTATGGTATCTAAAAGGAACCATAATAGAAACTGTAGTTTACGCCGACTCCGACCACCCGGGCGACTACGCTGATCGAAAAAGCACTAGTGGCGTTTGTACGTTTATGGGATGTTGTTTAATATCTTGGTTCTTTAAGAAAAAAATGGCATTTGCTATCTCCACGACCGAAGCCAAATACGTGTCCGCCGGACAGGCGTGTCAACAAGCACTATGGATGAAACAAGCTCTCATCAACTACGACATACGCCTCGACGACGTTCTGATTATGTGAGACAATAAAGGCGCGTTTGACTTAACTAGAAACCCCGTACAACACTCTAGAATTAAACACATAGAAATCCGTCACCACTTTCTTCGCGACAACGTCCAAAAGGGCAACATCTCTATCGAGAAAGTTGCTTCTGAAGATAACATAACCGATATATTAACTAAGCCTTTAAAACGTGAAATATTTAATTATTTAAGATTAGGACTAGGAATAATGGAACTCATTATGGATAGTGATCCTTCATCCTCCCAAAAATAATCGTAAGCGGAAATCTAATGAAGTAATTAATCATTATTCAAAAGATATTAATTCTCATTACACGTTCGAATTACAAACTTCCGATCATGAACATAATCGAGATTAGAATTGTATTAGATCAAGAAAATATCAATTAAATGACCATAGATATTTTCAAAATCTACGTGTACTACCATTAGTAGTCAATACATGAAATTACGAAATCGATTGAAAAAGGCAAAAAAAACAATCATCGAATCACAACTCACACTTGTATTGACGATGTTTTGTTAAGTATAAATGTTCATAATGTTTTGTTATTAGCAATGGTCAAAAATATGCTAAACGTTAAGACACTCCTAGTAGGATCAACTACGTTGAAATTCCATTGGGAAATTCACGACAAGTTGCACGGTTTTCTCAAAACTTAGACGTCGACTCCGAAAACTGAATCACATGATCCTAATAACATGTATAACACACTCCAATTGCTAAAAACATAACACCATGTCCCAATTTGGCTAAAAACCAACTCTGTCCATTTTTAAGCATGTCACGGATCTACGGATCCACAATAGGGAGATTCGTGTGTTAGAAAAGTGGGTACACACCAGGTTTAAACCAATTAGGACCACATAACCCTCTATCCAAACACACAATTCAACCAAAACACTTAAAACCCTCAAACAAAACCCTTAAAAATCAGCAACTAGAGCTATAAAACACAAAGATCATCAACAAATCATCAATCATAATCAACAATTGTAAGTGATTTCATCTTATTTTCTTTTTATTTTGAGTCTAGGGCTTTGATTTTACACCAAACTAAGTAATTTGGGGATTTCAATTTTTCGTGCACTTTTTGCACAATTAGGACTAGGATATAGTAATGTATAACTATTTTAATTCCCGTAGACACTAGGATTGCATAATTGAAGTAGATAGTGAAAACAAATTTTTGACAAAAACCTCAAATTATGCTCTTCAAACAAAAATCTCACGTCTAGGAATTTTTCAAAACCAATGTTGTTTGACTACATTGTTAATACAACACAAAAACTTTTTCATCATGCATTTTGATCTCTTGAATGTTCATACGAAGTATATAATTCATATTCATTTTTTGTTTCATTCAACTAGAGTGATATCAAACTCGGTTGTGCGATAAGGTTTGCTTAATACTAGTAATCTTATTATTATTTTTCTTTTCGTTCGAGTCAAGAAAACCGCACATCCACATTATGTTTATATAGACACACACTTCGCACTCGCATGATATTTTATCTATGACATTTTCTTATTGAAATTACTATAAACTACTTAGGTACCAAAATGCCAAGAGAATATCAACAAGACTACAAGAAAACACGTGCTTATGCCCTAGAGATTTACAATGATCCCAAAATGAAAATGAACTCAAAGATGTCTATAGAGCTTCAGAAAGTAGGTATGTTTACGAGGGGAGAACCATTGACCCTTCCTTCTTTCAAGACCTTAAAGACGAATCTCTAGCCAAATTCACTAACATAGGTTTTGATTGTCTACTCTCTTTAGATGAGCAAATATGTCTTAGGTTTATCATGGAATTATACAAAACCCTTCATCCAGATAGAAACCTTAATGACAATCGTCTCTTCATTCAATTTGACATCAATGGACACCTATTTGACCTTTCTCTTGACCAATTTGGCGAACTAATCTCCCTACCAAATCAAGGCATATGCCTTTACTCCAATGTTTGGTCTCTTGATCAACTTGAAAAGACCTTAGAACAAATTCCTCCCTACAACTCAACCCTACCCTCTCTTAAAGACATCTGAAATTTGATTCATCGATGAATCGTATTTGAGAAACAAACCAAGCAAGGAGTGGCCTAAAAACTACCAACCAAATTGAAACCAATGAACTTTTGGAACACCTAAAACCTTGTGAGCTTGTCATTAGGGAAAATGTCTACTCGGCCATAGGAAATAGAGACCATTTTCAAGCAATAATTGCTTTGATGTTGTATTGCCTAGAGAGCGGAAGATCCTTTAACCTTGCCTACTTCATTATCATGAGAATGTACTACTTTAGAGACCGAAGTGACAAAGTTCTACCAAATGGTATGATCTTAACTCGTTTCTTTAAGAATCTTAAGGCAAACCTATAGAATCACCTATTTGATGAACGTTACATTCTTTTCCCTAGGAAAATGTCATCCCTTAAGGCAAAACAACCCAAAAGGCCACCTCTCAAAAGAACTAGGAGTGTAGGAAAGTGTAAGCGTAAACAATTGACAACCTCATCCTCATCCGACTTACCACCCTCGGATAATAGGGACTTAGTTAGCACTAAGCTTTCTCCTAGGTCGTATAGTAGGGCTCTTCCTATTTGTACAAACATGTCTACTGACTAAAAGGAGACAAGAGGGATGTTCAAGAACTTGGCTCGGCCATTGAACAAGTTTGCAAAGATGTTGAATAAGGGATGTCGTTGAATGGGATTTCATCTATGAACAATTTGTTTGTTTAAATTTTGTATGGTTGAATTATTAACTTGCTTATTTGGATTATGCATGTTTAGACGTTAAACTATGCTACTTGATGTCTTTCTTTATGATTTCTAGACAATCTAGAATGCTTTTAGATTGTAAAATATGAAATTTTGCATGCTACTTGTTTTGAGTTTTGGCTGCAAAAACTGGTTCTGGTCATATTTCTGTGCACCACAGATCTACAGATCCACCTAAAGGGAGATCCGTCCCTTATTTTGGTAGATCCGTGAGTCACCAGACCAGGTGCCAAAATTTGAATTTTCTTGATTTCTAACTTTTTCTCCTTTATCTTATAATCATGTTATATGATACTATGTGGGATTTTAAACCTTAGGATATATCATGTCTTCCATATAATCCAAGAACCATTATACAAAACACTTCACCACTTCCACCATATAATCATCATCCTCAACACCATTTTTCTTCACATTTCTTGCAACTTCCTACACAATTACCATGACTAGTTTATCCAAGACAATTTCACCCAACATCAAAAGAAAAACCTTACATTGGGTGGTTAAAACACCTACCTATGTCAACCTTGAATCCCCAAGTAAGGAATACCAAAATGAGAAAACTCTATCACTACCTCCTAGAAAGAAATCTCTTTCACCGCCACATGCTCCATCCAAATCCACCTCTAGTAGGAACACTCACTACACCTTATCATCATCTCCAAGTGAGTCACCAACACCAACTCATGTCGCTCCTCTATCCAAACTTTGATTTGTCATCCCAAAGAAACAAGAACCTTAAGAACTTCCACCACCACAAACTTTGTCACCAATGACCCTTATGTGTCAACCGTAAACAATTGGCCACCGGGCCCTTCAAATCTATCTCCACCACCTTGTGTCTCAAGACCACCACTCAGATTTCCACATCCACCACCTGGATTTGAACAACACTTACCACCTCAAGCATTGTTTGTCAACATTAACAACAATGCACCTCACTTTGAATACACTCAAAACTTACCACCAAATCTTGGAAATCAATATTTTCCTAACTCTCCAAACAACATCTTAGATTTCGTTCATCCAAATGACATGCCTCACCTCCACAACATGTTTTGCCAATGTTGTAGCACCACTAGGCATGAAATCTAAATGCTTCAAAACCGGGTCAACTACATGTCTTCCTACATCTGACACCACCTTGGATCTTCATCCAACCCACCATACTTTTCGCACTAGCTGCATGGATGTTGTGTCTCACACTATGGATTATATGGGAAAATTTATATTTATCCTAAGATTTAGGGTTTTTTAGTTGTTTTCTTTTTCTTTAGTCTATGGTTGTTCTTTTACTTTGTATTATTGGCTTTAAGCCACATTTTATGTTAATTTACCTTGTAATAGAATTAACATTACTATTTGATGTGTTGTGGTGATTCTTGATTACTTGGTGCCTATATATATGCATGTGTTGTTGCCATATATATACTTGCTTGTCTACTAACTTTGTTTTGTAGCACGCATCCATAGCTCGATTCCTTGGTGCCCTAAATAATGGGGAGCATACACCGAGGGGAGCAATTGCAATATTGTCTTTATTTTTTACTTTGCATTCGTCACCAAGTTACTTAGCATTCGTCAAAACAAGACTTGCAAGATGCGCCTCTACAACACTTTTTGCTTCGACAAAAAGGGGAAGAAGATATGTAAACTCAATCACTAAATACTTATTTAGTAACTTTTAATACATATGAGTATACATTTTGTCATCATCAAAAAGGGGGAGATTTTTAATACAAATATTCGCGTAAAAACGATATTTATATTTAATGATCTTCATGTTTTGATAATAACAAATATAATGTTATACTACGTAAAAGTTTACGTAAACAAGTTATTTAGTCGTAAGTTTACTTGACGATGACAAATCACTTAAGGTATGAATATGACATTATTAAACGTAGTTAAGGATCAAAGAAAAATATTTTCTATTGCATCTAAACTTGATCATTTGTATAAACCTTCTCTAATCAAATGATTTTAAGTAAACATATGATTAATTATAAGCTAGTTATATTAATCATGTAAGACAAAATAGGATTAATCATAAGTGGAAATAATCTTTCCAAATCTTCCCAAATCTAGAAAATCTTTCCTTATTTATGTTAAGAAATATTTTCCTTCAAGAAGAATCAAATAAATCAGATTTTTAAGTACATAAGAATATTTTGTTAAGATTTGGGGTTAATTACAAAAGACAAAATATGTTCTAGCTGCACTTTACGGATCCAGCAAAACCAGAGGACAGATTCAGCTGTTGGTGGATCCGTGGATCCGTAAGACTATCCGTTTGGACCAGATGTGAATTTCAAATGTTGGCTATAAAAAACAACCTTATGTCTTCATTATAGACAAATCTTTCCAATATTTTTCTTTCTAGCTTTTTCATTTTTATATTTTCTTTGATCATTATACTTGTTTCATAATCCATTACAAGTGATCAACTCATTCCACTTTTTAGTGAAGAACACTAACGAAGACGTGAAGCTTCAAGTGTTATTAGTCTAGTTGTGTCATCACCGTTGTGACAATCATTTATCTTGTATCTCTTGTGTTGCGTGTAGTGTGTATCATAAGTGTATGATAGGTTAGTATATAGGCCATAAAATACATAATGTGTTAGATTGGTTCTATCTCGAAGTAGAACTCGGTATTTAGCTTAGTACCGAATAAAGTGTAAGCGACGTGTACTGTTTTCTCCGCCTAAAGGGAGATTGTTGACATAGTGAAGAAAACTCTCAAGTTAGGTACTTGAGGAGTGGAGTAGGGCAAAGAGGAGCTTCGTAGCTGAACCACTATAAATCATTGTGTCATCGGTTTGATCTTTCTTATCTTTACTTGTTTATACTTCGTATTTACTTATTTGTTTATTACTTTGCTATTATATACACTTGTGTATATCTCTTGAATTCACATAAGTCGACAATCTAAGTTTTATTTTTAAAAAGGTAAAAACTATTCAACCCCCCCCTTCTAGTTTCCACAGAAGCGGTCGAGCCTAATGTGAGGAAAACGTATTAGCCATATTTAATCTAATAAAATACAGGTTTTGTTTATAAGTGCAATGATTGTCTTATCTCGTTTGTGACATATCATTCCTATGTATAGATGGTACTTCTTCCTAAAACCTAGATGTGCGAATTCTGTCACAATTAAACACATCCGCATAAAGCATTCATAGTTGATTATAATCTATCTTAGAAGACAATGATGGTGATCTTATCGAATTTTTGCTCAATGAGACTTTACTAACTTATTGATTAATGGCTCTTTATTTACTTGTAGTCCATTGTCTATATCTTTACCCAAGGAAACAGAATGTTATTTGTTAATCCTAGGTCACCTGCTAGTCTAATTATTCACTAAACCAAGGGCAAAGACAGGTCAATATATTTGTGATCCTATTACTCTAGATATATAAATCGCAGATATGGAGAGCTATCCCGACATCTAGCTAACGCTCTATTTGTATTCCTAGATCCAGTTGAATAATAGGTCACTTACTTAGGCACGCAAACGAGTATAAATTGATAAACATAAAACAACTCACAACGAATAACATACAATCTTAAATAAACAAACAAAACATTAAATTATCATAAACATGGCTAATACCTAAAGGTATTAGCCAATAGTCATTGTAACTATACAAATGTCATAGATGAACGATTAAGGTAAACTAAACAATAATGAATGATACCAAAAATCAAATGCATATTTAGAGTATAGAAATTACAAGGGTTTTCCTATAAATTTAAGTGCTTTGCAGGACCTTCTTGGCTTCTCTTCTCTTCTGAAAATAGAACTTGGTGGTTAATGATGTAACACCATCAAATCTGTGTATGCAGCGGAATGTTGAATATCTGAGGGCGTTACTTTATGGATCAA
>BQNB010195307.1:0-11377 GCA_026074375.1 Tanacetum coccineum | reverse complement strand
TTTTTCTCTCTACTATAATGAATAAACATCTCTTTCACTTTACCAAGCCTCCGGATCCGTTGCTCGATAGTGAATCTAATGTTACCAATTATGGCTTTTCCAAACATTCTTTCAGTTTCAAAACTCATAATCTGTTATGCAAAACAATTCTGAACACCCCTAAAATGGACAAGTAAGTTTCTCGCTTTGCGTAGTAGAAAATTTCAGATTTCCTTTTTACACTTGATGATTTTTGTATGTTAACTATGTTATGAATGTAGTTTCAAGCATAGGGACGATTATAGGGTCTGATATTACAGACGGTGAAACCATAGCATAAGTAGGGATTGATCTGATTGTGACAAGCCTAGAGCAAGGGATTAGGATCGCAACCGCATCAAAAGTTACAACAGGAGCCCTATTGTTGGAAACACGAAAAGTGTCGGTCACTTCCAAAGTTGTAACAAGTCTTAGCTCGTAGTTAGTATAAGGATTAGATTAGTAATCTAGTCCGGCCCAAGGCCCATGGGTGGCCCAACTCCAGCCCATGGCCGGCCTCTATGTAGTATTTATATCCCTCTCTTAGTCTTGGAGAGGGTTGGTTGTTCCATTGTTAGTTGTTCCATTATTCACACATTTCATTAATACATTCATCCATTTCCATCCAAGTTTCTCTCTAACATCCAACCCACATCTCACTTATTGTTCTTGCTTGATCTTAAGATTACTAGTATTCTTCAATTTACCTACTTTCTATAAAATATAAAAATACAAAAATAATCTTCTCTCAACCCTTAGAATTCTGTTAGACCGTGATCAAGCCTTCCTAACTTATTCCCCTAGAGAACGATAACAACCCCCGAGTCTTGCCTATACTATTACTACAACGGTTAGGTACTTTTCCTAGGGATTTGTAAAACTTCATGTAGAAGTCCCTTACGACAACCACATCAGTCATACTTGTAACCTATACTCACAACACTCGAGAAGCATGTGACAAAATGGTACATAAAATCACGTAGCAACCTGATGATCGATATGAGCTCCCAATGGAAAAACTGTGTATGGTTAAACAACAATTTTGACCACATTAATATCCACCCCACCCATTTTAGCAACCATTTTCTTGATTAAATTTAAAACCATATCTTTTCAAATCAACCAAACATTGAATTTAACTTAATTCTCTATTACGCTATTTTTTTTAATTTTACTCATATGGATAGTAAATTAATACAAATTTCCTAACCCTATCACCATGGCCCATATTTCCATATCGAAAAGAATGTATAACATGTAATTACCTCTTACGTAATGGTTCATTTTTCTACGTTTCGGCCCTTCTGTAAATATTTAATCTGATTTTGTAACTGATCCATAAAATTGCTTGTAATCATAACATAAGAGTAATTGCTTCAAATTCAATCGTAACAACAGTATATAACATGATGATAACCTATCAACCAACCTAAGAAAGCTAAAATTTGACAAAACCAATGAATCGTTTCTTGAAGAAATCACGATCTCTAACAATTGCGGATGCTGGCTCGGTATCTGCAAGGGATCATAACCATAAAGTTGAAGAGCTTATGCTGGCTCAAATAAGAACTAAATATTATAAAATAATAGATCAAAAACTTGGATATAAAGGGTAGGACCATCATATAAACGGTCATAAGTAAGTCAGAAAACAAAGTAAGCTATATCATATGATGAAAGTATTTGGAGAGCAACTATGATTTATGTATCTAGCTGAGGGTAATTACCGACTGTATCTTTTCCATCTAGTCCTGTCATCCAGAAACAAATCCGTAAAAAATATAAGATATTGATTGTGGTTGAATTATATAATTAACCACAGTAAATACTTACATACCTAATGTATGGTCAGTAACATTTTCATGGAACGACTTGCAAGTATATAGCTCTAGGAAGCACCTAGCTCGAATCTTGAAAACCTGCTTATTCAACACATTCTACGGATAAATAATCTTTTAGGACATCACCTCTTGGTTATAAGTAATCACCAAGTGCTTCATTTATGCCCTAAAATGACAATTACACAAACACAATTCATCAAACACTTGGTGTGCATAAAAACACACATAAAATATAAAGAATAAATAATCATTTGGGATGATTCAAACTGAAAAAGAACATACTATATGAAGAAGAAATCCTGTTGAAGAAGACATTATAAAAAGCTCTTGATACCGGTGTAACAACGCACCATAACACCTAATCAACAAAAATAAAAATCAAATCAAACCAATGACATAGTATAACTAAAAACATAAAAATGAATTAAATATTTGGATACCTTTAAAAGCAAATGCTTGAGTTTATATGTTCAAAAGTAGAAGAATCGTTCTTTTTATGTGCTTCTTATGGACTGACATGTGAAGCCTGAAAATCAAAAGATCAAAACAAAAGAAACAAAGGAACTACAAAAAATGTATTATAAGTTGAATTGAAAAACAATTAAAGCGAATCAAAAAACCCCATAACCGATCAAACCAATCTTAACTCTAGCATTTAAATAAAAAAAACCTAAATTACTAAAAAATGAAAATAATTTAAAATAATCGATTTCATTACAATTAAAAGACCCATCGACATTGATCAACTTTAAAGGGGTGTTAAAATTGTTTCAATCGAAGATCTAAACCATAAAAAGAAATCAAAAATGTTTTTTATCATTGTTTTTTTAAATCATTGACACCATGTTTTGAAACTGATATCATTGAATTTAAAATGCGTTATTGCTTAACATTAATTTCAAAATTGAATTGTAAACTAAAACTGAATATTGAATTTTAAATTCAGGCCTATTGAAGAAGTTTTTAGTGGTGCATTAGGTGTTTGTACATTTAGAGGACTAATTATGACACATCATTGCATTAATTGGTTTTTTAATGGCCATGCTTCATAAGACTGGTACAAAACATTATTATCTTATAATTAGATAATATATATATAAATATATAACTATATATAATATATATATTAACTAGTATATATATATATATATATATATAGATATAGATGTTTATACTAGCTTTAAAACAAAGAGAAAAACACTCCGACATATTTTATATTAAAACAATTGAGTCAGCCGAGAGAGTTCTATTTTACCATTTGCTTAAAATAGAATTTTTTGATTAGCTAATAAAAGTTAAAACTTAATCAAAATAATTTTTATAAAAAAAGAAAAAAAAATACTCATGACCGTGCCAAAATATAGCTTTTAAAACTGGGTTAAAATTTAAACACAACAAGTATATCGACCCGCGCTTCGCTGCGGGACAATGGGTGAGAGCGCGGGTCGATGGGTGAGATTTAGTATTAATTTCATATATGTCGTAAATCTCTCTGTAACAAATTTGCAGCCCAACACAGACTCATCACTTGCAGAAGACGCTTCATGTTTAACATTTTCAGCCGAGGGTGTGACCAACGTATCAGCATCCTTATCATTCTCTGTTGTACTTGAACCGACCACATCCGTGTTACATGATATTAACATGGTCTCTACCTAACGAAACAAAAAAAAATCATTTTTCTATGTTTCTATCCTGCAATGGTCTAATCTAAATAACTGCAATAAATCACAGCACGACCTCAATCCATTGTTCAGGGGCGAAAACAATAGGAGTATAGCTTTTCACATTAGTCAGCATCCTGTAAAAATCACAGATAGTATAGTAACCATGTCAGAACTATCCGAAAGCAAAGCACACTCAAATTCGATAACATATCAAGACACAAAACCTTGATAATATATGCCTATTCAGTTCCTTTTCATTTTTGCCCATATTGCTAAATACCTGCAAATAAACATTTCACGATAATCAAAACCAAAAAGTACTATACTTTACAACAAAAACGCAGTTTTTAAAAGCGGGAAACTCATAAACCTAACTAAAGCAAAAATCTCTCCATTGCGGAACGATTACTATGTAATCTGTGCACATTGACTGAAATCTAAACACTGTCTTGGTCAAAGGACTCGAGCTAACTATAGTCGAACAACCTGAATTATGACATCCAATTCTCAGAATCATCAGATAGACAAATAGCTGACTGTTGGTGATGCAATGAAGCGCGAGTGTGTATACATAATTTCATATACCTTCTCTCCACTATCATTACCAATAACTCTGATTTCCAGTCCAACTGAAGCAGCTTCAAGAGCAAGAGGGATATCTTCATAGCTCAGGTACTTTATTGCAGCATGATTGAACCGAAAGAATCCAAAATCATGAACCTAAAAATTGCAAAAGCATTGCATCTTTAATCATGCACAAAAAGGCTATCTATGACCAATAATTTCAACGTTGTGGCAAGAATGCACATAAGCACTTCAGCATGTACAAAACAATCTATTAATTTTCATACAAAAATGATTTCCATGTTAATAGATAATATGCTCAGACGAAATGCCTCCACTCAAATTTATTGGCAAGAAAATAGCAGGAAGCACTACAAAATGTTAAATGAAAATATTTTGGATTCATATAACTGTGTAAAAATACCAATCGAAGCTAACTCAGATGGTTCCACCTTAGCTTAGGTTTTCATTCTTAACCTTGTCTTTATTTCTACTTCATTATACTTAAACCAAATTGGGCTAAAAATAACACCAAGGCCAAACGGTACTCTCAGGAAAATGAATCCGGATTCAAAACTAAAATAATCAGTTTTAAGGGGTGTTTAGGACAACACGCTTTTAATAGAAACTGGTAACAACTTGCTTAATTCCAAGGGATGTTAATGTAAAAATGAAGTGCTATATACCTTGTTGACCTCTATATAATCTTAAATTATATATATATTTTCTTAAATTTATAAATATCATATTGACATTGTGTGACATTAGGTGTGGATGGGCGTTGCTTTACATGGAGTGAACATGACGCACATTTCAAGCATTTATAAAACTGACAATGACAATTTCCAGAAATTTTGTTTTATTCCAGAATTAGCTTACAGAGAAATATTACCTTGTGTGCGCACCCTTGTATCACAACTCTAGTTGCAGCTAACCATAACCACTTTCTTCAACCTGGTAATACTTTTCTTTTTGTTTTTCAGTCTATGAATAAATCTCTTATTCACGCCAAGAATGTAAACGTCAAACAAACACCTGGACCAACTGCAATCAGCAACAATTTAGAGACTGGTGAATGTAATTGTTAACACATCCTATAAAAACAAATTTGACACCAAGCAACAAAGTGATTTCTTACCGTTTTGCTCTTTCTTGCGGTGTTAGTCGAGCAAACTTTGCAATAACCTCATCAATATTGCTGCAAGAAGAGAAGACATATTTACAACTTTTTATTAGCTGTGTGACGCTATAACAGATTACGGGGATATTAGTTTTGTTGCAAATTACGTAAGCTATGTGTTAAAAATACAAAAAAGGTAAAAAAAATTGTTGTTGCTGACGACATAAATAGCCACATGTTATACCTGAATACAGAGTGAGACAATCGTGCGGCTACAAAAAAATAGCCACATATTAACAACTTTTCTTGGTTCCAGTCTGTTAAAAAAAGGTATGAATAAAGAAACCTAATATGAAATATGAAATCTCGCATATCAAGTTACTCTATCGATTATCGATAGCATAATTGGTTGATTTAAAATCCTTTATTGTATATATAAATATATAATATAAATATATAAAAGGATAATAATATCAATAATAAGTATTCCAAGAGGCTTTTTAAAGAGTTTTTACTTTTACCCAAAGTAAAAAAAAACCTTCTCGGGTCGTGTCCCGACGAGGTGCGAATTTGAAAATCGAGGTAACGTTCGTGGAACAATGCTTGAATATCATAAATTAGATTTGGTTTTCTATTTCTACTAATAATATGCTAAAACAAGTAAAGGCACGCTAAAAACAAAAGCAAATAAGGATAAAACACTAAAAACGATAACAAGATTCAAATCTCATTCTTTAAAAAACTAAATTCTATAATTTTGACCCTACAAATGAAAATTTAAATTTTATAAATCCTAAATGATAAAAGAAAATTTAAAAAAAAAGAATTATATTTTTTTGGCTTTTATATTATTTATTATGAATTAAAAACGGATTTAATCTAAAAAATTAATAAAAAATACTAAACTAATTTGGAAAATTCTGAAAAATTTGTGAAAAATACTTTGCACTAAGCTAAATCTAAGAAAAATAAGCTGGGTTCAACAGCTTATTGAAATAAGCTCGAAATAAGCAGAAAATGGCTTATAACTAAAAAAGGAGAAAACGTGTATAAAAGAAAAGTGTTGTGAGGTTATAACGCAAAAGACCCAAGGGCAGGATGGTTGTGTGTTGTGGTGTGTAAAGCGTTGGTTGAGTGAGGGAGAGGTCTCAGGTTCGAGCCTTGCTCACCTTGACTTCTCCTTCACTCCCAATGTTTTTGTTTTTGAAAATTTCTTTTTGAAAAAGCTTTATAACTTAAAAATAAGCAACTTTAACAAAATGACTTTTTATATAAACTTATAAATAAGCTGGAATAAGCACTTAAAAAGTGACAGACTACTTAAAAGCTAAAAAAACTAAAAGGCTAACTGTTTTGGCTTTTTGGGCTTAATAAGCTAAAGGAAAAGCAAAATAAGCTAAAACAGCTTATACCCTAGTCCTAATAAGCACTATGAATAAAAAACAAGCTAGCAAATAAGCTGGAAAAACTTTAAAAGGCATTAAGACAGATTTAACTTAAAGGAAAACTAAAAGGGCATTAATCCTTAAGCTAATTTTGCAAATAAGCTTATATAAGCTCAAACCTAAGCTGAATAAGCTACAAGGGCCTAAAACCTAACCTAATAAGCAAATAAAAACACACATTAAGAAAAATTAAAGGCTAAAATACTAAAATAAGCAAATAAGAAGTTTGGCTAAAACTGTTAGCCAAACACTAGAGACAAAACAGCCCCAGGGGGATACTTCCTATTCCTAGCTTATTTTTATGCTAGTTAAGCGATCCTTATGGCTTAGTAACTTATATGCAAAGCAAGCTTATCCTATAAGCTACAAAATTCAGCAAACAAAAAGGAGTTTAAAATTCAGATAAGCCATGAAAAAGGCTTATGAAAAAGCTAATTACACTATGATTTTGGTTTTTTTTCAAAGACTTTAAAAGGGCAAAATGGCTTTTGCAGCCTTGATTTTAAGCTAGTAAATGCTGATTAAAACTTA
Source organism: Tanacetum coccineum (assembly GCA_026074375.1). Lineage (NCBI taxonomy): Eukaryota > Viridiplantae > Streptophyta > Magnoliopsida > Asterales > Asteraceae > Tanacetum > Tanacetum coccineum. The sequence goes on along the minus strand of BQNB010195307.1, from coordinate 4,191 downwards.
AAATAAGCTCAAACAGATAAAATCTATACTATAAACTACTTATGCTAGAAATTTCAAAAGCTAAAACCTACTTTAACTAATCTAAAATTGCTATTAAAATTTGACTTTTAAACTTAGAAAATGAGACTTAAAGACTTGACAGAATTTAAACTTAAACACAATTGACACATGCACACTAAAACTAATTCTATCTTACTGCATTATGAAACAAAATGAAGTTTAAACAAGACCTTAAAACAACTTTTTAGCAACAATCAAATTAAACCAACTTGAAAAGATGTTAAAGCCACAGATTTAGACACTTTGTAGATACAACCTTAAAACTCAATTTTAGACTTGAAAAACTAAAAAAAAAAACTAATTAAAACAATTAATAGAGATTGACAAATTAAAGTTAATGACCCAAAATAACTTTACACTCGTTTTGACCCATTTTGAACCTTAACCCAAACACTACTTTAACATTCCAAAATCTATTTTAAAGCTAGTTTAAACTGATTTAACCTAAGAATTTTAAAGACAGATAACCAACTATGAATATTAATAAATAAGAATAAAAAAGAATACAGGAATAAGCACTTAAAATAAGCAAATAAGGATAAGCAATATAAAGTGCCAAACTAGCAGTATTAACTCAAAACATGAACAAATAAGATTTAAACCTCAAGAAAGCAAAATAAGCACATTTTTAACAACAAAAATATGCAAAAATATAGCAAAATAAGCAATGATATAAGCAGATTAAGCTATGTAACAGTAAAATAAGCTAAAATGGAAAAATGGAGAGTACCTTATCCTTTGCTTAAACAAGGACTAATTATGCTCAAAAGAGCTTTTCTACAAGCTCTAGCTTGTATAAAAACAAGCTAGTAAACCCATAAGCCCATCCAGGTTTGGCTTATCATCCATTTTTTTAGCTTTTTCTTTGGTTATTTTTGGTAAGAGACTTAAAAACTATAAGTTATGGTCAAACTTACAGTGCTTAACTTAACAACATAAGTATGAGTTAAAAAGAGCTTATGTGAGCTTATAAAACGTTTTCAAAACACAAAGTACATTAACCTAAAAACAGATTTAACATAAAAACTTCAAATTTCATTAACTTTCAAAAGAGATTACAAGGCTTTGAATTTAAATGACAATAAGCTAAAAGTTAACTAAATAAGCTAAAAAGTAAAAACTAGGTACCTTTGAAAGGCTTACAATGAGCCTATTTATAGAGAAACACTAAGGGTCTTGGCCTTTGAAGTGTGTTTCTTCTGTGAGACATTCGTGAGGTGTGTTTGTTGTGTGAGAGTAGTCAAGAAGTCATCCTAGCCATCAATCTTGAGTGTTCACCAAGCCTATTCATCTAAACCATCAATTTCTTGTCTTCATTCTTGGACGAATGGGAGTTTAGAGGATTGCCAACATGGCATTTGGTGTTTTATGGGGTGGGTTTTGATGGGATGGTGATAGGTTTATTGTGGGGTTGTAGGGGACGAGGTGGGAAAGAGACAGATGAATAGTAGGGCGGGAAATGGGTGCGTTTGTTTTGGTTTAACGGGCGTTTGCCATGTTTTTGTTAATCATTTGCACCGTTAGTCCTTGAGGACTAACGGTGTAAGGGTGAAAGGACCTTTGGTGTAAATGGGTTAAGGGGTTAATGGTTAAGTCTTTTGGGCTTAATGTTGGGCCGGGTATAATGATTGGGTTTTTTTAAGCTTTAAGCTTATGAAAGTCTTGATATAAATGCTTAATTGGCTGCCCCGGCCCATTGGATGGGTGCGGGTTGGCCCATTAAGTATTTCTTCAGTTTCGGCTTAGTTTTTGACTTTTGAATTTGACTTGGTTGATTTTTTGGTTGACTTTGACTTTATCTTTTTCAACGCTCTTATCCGTTCCCTCTCGTTTTTTCCGTTTTGACTTGATTTTTGTCTTTTAGTGAATATTCGTTACCTGCATAATCATAAATCACAAAACACACAAATACAATGTATTTTTGATATATTTTGGTCATTTTAGGCACGTTTTTATAGGCAAAAGGTATGTGTAATTAAGCACATACCAATAATATAGCCCAACATAGAGAAGGAAGAATTTTCAGCTGATTAAGGTCACCCACGTCGAAAAGAACTGCTACAACGATGATGTAGCAGAATGTTCTACTTTACTTTGGGTTCAAGAAATGACTGAACCACATTCCATAACATTTTAAACTGGAACCATGTACTTACGTGGAGAGTGTGATGACTGAAACATTCCTAGCGGAAATGGTTCCACGTTTAGACAATCCGCCATTACTTTGTTGTACACGCAGATCCATATGACCTGCTGAATTATGATCTTAAGGTTGAGCGACAATTACTTTTGATACATCTTTCGTAACAGGACCATGGCTATCGCTATTGACAAAAGAAGATTGCCGAGCAGTCCTATGCAACGAACCAAACCCTGAAGAGTGTGTACATTCTCTTGTTGAGGAAATACATTGGACCGCTACTCCATGATTTCCAAGAACTGTGCCACTCATGTTGTTCTCAGAAATGTTTATCGCAATATGATTAGCAGCTGCAAAATGTACAAACACACAGCAGTCAACACATACAAACCTGCATTTAAAAACAATAAGTGGTGAAAATAACCGGGTACTTACATGAATAGTGGCCTCAGTAACCGATATGTCCATTGGAAGTGACTTGGTGTTTTGACGTTCCGATTCCGCTTACTGGCTCTTGCAGGTCAGTATGGGATGTCGAGCTCAAATCTGCTGAACGCATACATTGTTTTTTAAACGTGATGTTCTTATTTGAACAACCTATCTGTACTGCTTCTATTCTTAATGGATTTGCATAAAGAAGGACCAATGCAAACAATCCAACGTAATCAAACAAAGGGTTGTTCTTAAACAACATATATGTACTGCTTCTATTCTTAGAAGCCTGAACACTTCTGTTATCTTTCTGCGATCCAAAACCTGATAAAACTAGAGCACAGTCAGCAAAAAGATTTGGGTGACAATTTTCATCATCGTCATCAAAAGTAGTCCATCTATGCTCCACGGTTTTCTTTTGCTCCTTCTTCATAGAATTTGATATGTTTACATCATCAAAAGTAGTCCATTTTCCTCGATAAACATGTCACAGAAGACATGTTTATCATAAAAACACCAAACTGCTGTACACTATCTTCTAATCTCAGCTATTTTAAAGTTGGAATAAACCTCGACATCTTTCCAGCCATGTTGATTATCTCAAAATCACGTTTAATCGATTGACCGATACCCGGATGTCTAACTTTAACCGCAATGGTTAAAAGGCTTCATTTGTTTATCACGGTTATGTTTCAAAACAGCTCGATGAATCTTAGCTATACTTCCTGATGCTACCAGAACTTCCTCAAAATCATTGAAAATTTCAGAAATTTTACGCCCAAAAGCCTTCTCATTGGTCTTTTTTATTAGGGTATGACTCAAATTACCTTAATTATGTTTTGGAGAAGCCTTGAAAAACAAGGAGTATATTTTCTAATTTAGTATGTGTTTAAATTAGAAAAAGAGAATATTTTCTAATTTAGTATGTGTTTAAATTAGGAAAAGATTGTGTTTAGCCTATATAAATAGAGGATGATTATGTAGGGTTTTCATAATCCAAAGAGAGGTGAGAAAAACTTGTGAGAGAGTTTTGTGAGTATTTTTTTGAGAGTTGAAGCGTCTCAATCTTGTAATCACAAATCTATATTAAGTTTTTCTAGTGGATTAGGCTTGAGGGGCCGAACCGGCAAATAGTTGTGTGTTGTGTTTGTTATTCGTTGTTCTTAATTGTTTGGTTATTTGTTGTGTGATCCTTTGTCGTGGGTGTAATATCCTTACAAGTGGTATCAAGAGCCGAGGTTCGAGAAGAAGGAATCATACAACTTGGAGGAGGCCATTACGAGAAGAACAAATACTTTGTGTTTGGTTCGTCATATTCTGCGCAGCGGTGGTAGAATTGACATTGTGGATTCGTTAACCGTTGGATCTTCGTCAATTTTGGAGTGGAGGTTCTAGACACATAGATCTACAATCTCACCGAAGGGATTTTCCGTTTGACGTTCCAGCAGAGAGTTATAAGCCGTCAAAGTTTCTGCCCAGAATCTGTGTTTGATAGTTTTTTAGGAGCAAGTTTTTGTTGGTTTTTTTATTGCTCTAGCGTTGTGTGTTTTGGATTGCTG
>BQNB010195305.1:0-11377 GCA_026074375.1 Tanacetum coccineum | reverse complement strand
CGATAACGATAACGATAACGATAACGATAACGATAACGATAACGATAACGATAACGATAACGATAACGATAACGATAACGATAACGATAACGATAACGATAACGATAACGATAACGATAACGATAACGATAACGATAACGATAACGATAACGATAACGATAACGATAACGATAACGATAACGATAACGATAACGATAACGATAACGATAACGATAACGATCACGATAACGATAACGATAACGATCACGATATAACGATAGCGATAGCGATCGCGATACCGATAGCGATAGCGATCGCGATACCGATAGCGATAGCGATCGCGATACCGATACCGATAGCGATCGCGATACCGATCGCGATAACGATCGCGATACCGATCGCGATACCGATAACGATACCGATCGCGATACCGATAACGATACCGATCGCGATACCGATAACGATACCCGATACCGATATCGCGATCCACTATCGTGATACGATCAATGATTAAGATACCAAATCCGAAACGATCGCGATAACGATACCGATCGCGATCGCGATAACGATACCGATCGCGATCGCGATAACGATACCGATCGCGATCGCGATAACGATACCGATCGCGATCGCGATAACGATACCGATCGCGATCGCGATAACGATAACGATAAAGATCGCGATAACGATCTCGATAACGATCTCGATACTGATCGCGATAACGATACCGATCGCGATCGCGATAACGATACCGATCGCGATGCCAATAACGATCGTGATCGCGATGCCGATACCGATCGCGATCTCGATACGATACTGATCGCGATACCGATAACGATACCGATCGCGATACCGATAACGATACCGATAGCGATACCGATAACGATACCGATCGCGATACCGATAACGATACCGATCGCGATACCGATAAGGATACCGATCGCGATACCGATAATGATATCGATCGCGATCGCGATACAGATAACGATACCGATCGTGATACCGATTGCGATACCGATCGTGATACCGATTGCGATACCGATCGTGATACCGATTGCGATACCGATCTCGATCCCGATCGCGATACCGATCGCGATACCGATAACGATACCGATCGCGATACCGATAACGATACCGATCGCGATACCGATAACGATACCGATCGCGATACCGATAACGATACCGATCGCGATACCGATCGCGATACCGATAACGATACCGATCGCGATACCGATAACGATACCGATCGCGATACCGATAACGATACCGATCGCGATACCGATAACGATACCGATCGCGATACCGATAACGATACCGATCGCGATACCGATAACGATAACGATCGCGATACCGATAACGATACCGATCGCGATACCGATAACGATACCGATCGCGACCGCGATACCGATACCGCGATACCGACCGCGATACCGATACCGTGATACCGACCATGATACCGATATCGCGATACCGACCGCGATACCGATACCGCGATACCGATCACGATAACAAGACCGCGATACCGATCGCGATAACGACCCCGATACTGATCGCGATACCGATACCGATCCCGATCGCGATACCGATCGTGATACCGATACCGATCGAGATAACGATACCGATCGCGATCGCGATAACGATACCGATTGCGATCGGCGCTAACGATTACTCAATACTGCGATCGCCGATACCGATGGCGATACCGTATCACAGATACCGAGTCCGCGATACCTGACCGCGAACCGATTAGTCGCGATAACTCGCTACCGCGATACCGATACTGCGATACCGACCGTGATAACGAGACCGCGATACCGATCGCGATAATGACCCCGATACCGATCGCGATACCGATACCGATCCCGATCGCGATACCGATACCGATCGCGATAACGATAACGATCGCGATAACGATAACGATCGCGACCGCGATCGCGATAACGATCGCGATCGCGATAACGATCGCGATCTCGATACGATAACGATCGCGATACCGATAACGATACCGATCACGATCACGATAACGATACCGATAGCGATACCGATAGCGATAGCGATAACGATAGCGATCGCGATAACGATAACGATAGCGATCGCGATACCGATAAGGATAGCGATCGCGATACCCCGATACGATCGCATGCTAGAACGATCGTGATCGCGATGCCGATACCGATCGCGATCTCGATACGATACTGATCGCGATACCGATAACGATCGCGATACCGATAACGATCGCGATCGCGATACCGAAAAGGATAGCGATCACGATACCGATAAGGATAGCGATCGCGATACCGATAAGGATACCGATCACGATACGATTCGCTGATACCAATTCTTGATACCGATCGGCAATAACGTCGCTGATACCGATCGGCGATACGATAACGAAATCGATCGTTGGTTACCGATAACGATTTACCGATCGCGGTACCGATAACGATACGATCGCTGATCGGCGATCGCATAGGATATCGTTCGGATAACCGATCGCGATAACGATCGCGATACCGATAACGATACCGCGTAACGATAGCCGATCGCGATACCGATTAACGATAGCCGATCGCCGAGTACCGATAACGATACCGATCGCGATACCGATAACGATCCCGATACCGATATCGTACCGATCGCGATACTGAATAAGCGATACCAATCGCGATACATTAACGATACCCGATCACGCGCGATACCGGATAACGTACCTGATCGCGATACGATAACGATACCGCGGATCGCGTTTACGATAAGGATACGATGTGCCGATACCTGATAACGATACCGATCGCGTATACCGATTAACGATAACGATCTGCGATACCGATAGTGATAAACGATGCGCTCCGGATTGTTTTTATTTTTAACCAATAACGATGTCCGAACGCGCGATAATGAGATCGATCGCGATCGCGTGATCGCACTTGTGATAACGATACGATCTGCGAACGCTGATACCGAAAACGATACGATCGCACGTGTATTATCCAGATAACGATACCAATAAGCACGATGACCGATAACGATACCGATCGCGATACCGATAAGGATACCGATAACGATACGATCGCGATACCGACCGCGATATCGGTCGCGATACCGACCACGATACCGATCGCGATCGCGATGGAGATACTGATAACGATCGCAGATCGCGATAACGATATCCGATCGCACTCGCTGTTCGCTGATTAACGAGTGACCCGTCAAATCATCTATTAGCGACCGCGATAACTGATACCGATCGCGATAACGATATCCGTCGCGACACTGCTCGATAACGATAACCGGTCGCGATGGCGTTATAACGATACCTGATCGCGATACGATATGGATACCCACTGCTCGATCCTGACCGCGATTACCGACCGCGATTACCGACAGCGATACCGCCGCGATATGCCGACCGCGATACCGACGCGATACGATCGCGATATCCGATAATGAACGATCGCGATACAGATAACGATACCGATCGCGATACGATAACGATACCGATGGCGATACGTTAACGTACCGATCGGCGCGTTACCGATAACTGATACGATCGCGATTACCGAAGGATACCGATCGTCAGATACGATAACGATACCGATCCGATACCGATATCGATGACCAGATCGCGATTCCGACTGACGAGTACCGACCGCGATACGACCGCGATACCGACCGGGATACCGACGCGATACCGACCGCGATACCACCGCGATAGATCCGTAGCCGGATTACGACCACGAGTATACCGACCGCGATACCGACCGCCGATACCGATAATGTAGCCGATCGCCTACGATAACGTATCGATCGCGATACGATACGGATACCGATGCAGATACGGTAACGATAACCGATCGCGTTACCGTTAAGTGATACCCATCCTGATACTCGATAACGATTTGACCGAGATCGCCGATACCGATAACGATACCGATCGCGATACCGATAACGATACCGATCGCGATACCGATAACGATACCGATCGCGATACTGATAACGATACCGATCGCGATACCTCGATAGGATACCGATCGCTGATTAGCGAGTAACGATACCGATCGCGATACGATACGATACCGATCGCGGATACCGATGTCTGTTTAACGATCGCGATACCGATAACGATACCGATCGCGATACAGAGAACGATCGCGATCGCGATCGCGATAACGATACCGATCGCGAACGCGATAACGATACCGATCGCGATCGCGATAACGATAACGATCGCGACCGCGATAACGATACCGATCGCGATCGCTATAACGATACCGATCGCGATACCGATAAGGTGAACGACCGCGTTCTCTGTACCGCGATACCGACCTCGATGCGGACCGCGATACCGACCGCGATACCCATCGCGATACCTACCGCGATACCGATACTGATAACGATATCGATCGAGATAATGATCGCGATGCCGATAACGATCGCGATCGCGATGCTGATACCGATGGCGATCGCGATACCGATAACGATAACGATCGCGATAACGTTAACGATCGCGATCGCGATAACGATCGCGATCGTGATCTCGATACGATACCGATCGTGATACCGATAACGATACCGATCGAGATACCGATAACGATACCGATAGCGATACCGATAACGATACCGATAGCGATAACGATAGCGATCGCGAGCATTGGGAGAACGATATCGGTTAGCGCGATCGCCTGTCCGTTACCGATAGGATAGCTATCGCGATACCGATAGAACGATAGGATCGCAGGTAATCCGATGAAACGATAGCGATCGCCATCGATAACCGATAACGATAACGGTGCGATACGAGATATGGATACCGATCACTGATACCGATAACGATACCGTGTCGCGATTAACGATTAACGATGACGCGATCGCGAACCGAAACGATAACATACCGATAACGATTACGATCGCGATCGCGGATAACGATACCATCGCGATCGCTGATACGATACCGATGCGATCGCGATAACGATATACCGATTCGCCGATCGCGATTACGATACCGATCGCGATCGCTATAACGATACCGATCGCGATACCGATAAGGATACCGACCGCGATCCCGACCGCGATACCGACCGCGATCCCGACCGCGATACCGACCGCGATACCGACCGCGATACTGACCGCGATACCGACCGTGATATCGACCGCGATACCGACCGTGATACCGACCGCGATACCGACCGACCGATCGCGATCCTGATCGCGATACCGACCGACCGATCGCGATCCTGATCGCGATACCGATCGCGATCCCGATCGCGATCACGATCGCGATACGATTGCGATTCTGCGATCTGATACCAATCTGCGATCACGAGGCGGATCATGATTTCGTGATCCGATCGCCTCCCAATGCGATACCGATCGCGATCTCGCTGATTTCGATATACGATCCGATCGCTCGATACACGGATAAAGATAAGATCGCGATATACGATCTCGATACTGATCGCGCATAACGATACCGATCGCGATCGCGATAACCATACCGATCGCGTTGCCAATAACGATCGTGATGCTTGATTGCGATACCGATCGCGATCTCGATACGTACTGATCGCTGATACCGATACCGATTGCGATCGCGATACCGATAACTGATACGATAGCTGATACCGATAACGATACCGTTAGCTGTAGCGATAACGATAGCAATCGCTAGATAACGAGAGCGATTCGCGAGTACCCAATATGTGTGATAGCGATCGCGATACCGATAACGATACCGATCGCGATACCGATAACGATACCGATCGCGATACCGATAACGATACCGATCGCGATACCGATAAGGATACCGATCGCGATACCGATAATGATATCGATCGCGATCGCGCTAACGATACCGATCGCGATAACGATACCGATCGCGACCGCGATAACGATACCGATCGCGATCGCGATAACAATACCGATCGCGACCGAGATAACGATACCGATCGCGATCGCGATAACGATACCGATCGCGACCGAGATAACGATACCGATCGCGATCGCTATAACGATACCGATCGCGAGCGCTATAACGATACCTATAACGATACCGATCGATATAACGATACCGAGCGCAATACCGACTGCGATACCGACCGCGATACCGAAAGCGATACCGAAACCGCAATACCGATGCCTCGATACCGATACCGCGATACCGACCGCGATACCGATACCGCGATACCGACCGCGATACCGATGCCGCGATACCGATACCGCGATACCGACCATGATACCGATACCGCGATACCGATACCGCGATACCGACCGCGATACCGATACCGCGATACCGACCGCGATACCGATACCGTGATACCGACCATGATACCGATATCGCGATACCGACCGCGATACCGATACCGCGATACCGATCACGATAACAAGACCGCGATACCGATCGCGATAACGACCCCGATACTGATCGCGATACCGATACCGATCCCGATCGCGATACCGATCGTGATACCGATACCGATCGAGATAACGATACCGATCGCGATCGCGATAACGATACCGATTGCGATCGCGATAACGATACCGATCGCGATCGCGATACCGATGGCGATACCGATCACGATACCGATACCGCGATACCGACCGCGATACCGATACCGCGATACCGACCGCGATACCGATACTGCGATACCGACCGTGATAACGAGACCGCGATACCGATCGCGATAATGACCCCGATACCGATACCGATCGCGATAACGATAACGATCGCGATAACGATAACGATCGCGACCGCGATCGCGATAACGATCGCGATCGCGATAACGATCGCGATCTCGATACGATAACGATCGCGATACCGATAACGATACCGATCACGATCACGATAACGATACCGATAGCGATACCGATAACGATACCGATAGCGATAGCGATAACGATAGCGATCGCGATAACGATAACGATAGCGATCGCGATACCGATAACGATCGTGATCGCGATGCCGATACCGATCGCGATGCCAATAACGATCGTGATCGCGATGCCGATACCGATCGCGATCTCGATACGATACTGATCGCGATACCGATAACGATCGCGATACCGATAACGATCGCGATCGCGATACCGATAAGGATAGCGATCGCGATACCGATAAGGATAGCGATCGCGATACCGATAAGGATACCGATCACGATACCGATCGCGATACCAATCTTGATACCGATCGCAATAACGATCGCGATACCGATCGCGATACCGATAACGATCCATGGTGTACCGATAACGATACGATCGCGATTTAATTTAATCGATAAACGATACCGATCGCGGATCGCGATCGCGATACCGAGTCGCGATAAACGATCGCGATACCGATAACGTACCTGATAACGAATACTTTTTTAGACGATCGCGATACCGATAACGATACCGATCGCGATACCGATAACGATACCGATCGCGATACCGATAACGATCGCGATACCGATAACGATACCGATCGCGATACCGATAACGATACCGATCGCGATACCAATAACGATACCGATCGCGATACCGATAACGATACCGATCGCGATACCGATAACGATACCGATCGCGATACCGATAAGGATACCGATCGCCGATACGAAGTAATCGATACGACGCGATACGATTACGATACCGATCCGCGTTAACCGATAACGATAACGATCGCGATACCGATAACGATACCGATCGCGATACAGAGAACGATCGCGCGTTCGCGATCGCGATAACGATTACCGATCGGAAGCGATACGAAAGAACGGATACCGATAATGATACGATCGCGATACCGATAACGCGGATACCAATAGCTTGATGCGATAACGATACCGATCGCGATTAACGATAGGAATACCGATTACGTTACGATCGCAGATCCGATAATGATATCGGTATCTTTTTCATTTTCTCTTTCCTTGTTAGCTTTTGTCGTTACTTTGTCTCTATTTTTTCCTCTGTCCCTTTCTCTTGTTTTTTATGTTTGGTTTTTTGTTTTAGTCGTCGATACCGATACGATACCGTTCTTTTTCGGAGGTTATTTTGTGGGTTATTTTATTAGTTTTTATTTGTTGTTAAAAATGTATTTTTATTTTTTTTTTGTTTTATTTTTGGATTTTCGGAATTTTTAATTTTTAATTTTTTTTTTTTGGATTTTTTTGGATGTTTCTTTTTTATATTAGGACAAAATTTTTTTTTGTTTTAAAATGTTTTTTATTTTTTTTGAGATTGTTTGCGTCGCGATAGAATAACGTCGCGATCGCGATAACGATACCGATCGCGATCGCGATAAGGATACCGATCGCGACCGCGATAACGATACCGATCGCGATAACGATACCGATCGCGACCGCGATAACGATACCGATCGCGATGGCTATAACGATACCGATCGCGATACCGATAAGGATACCCACTGCGATCCTGACCGCGATACCGACCGCGATACCGACCGCGATACCGACCGCGATACCGACCGCGATACCGACCGCGATACGATATCTATGTCCGAAGGCGATAAGAATAACGATATCCGGATCGCGATACCGATAACGATACCGATCGCGATACCGATAACGATACCGATCGCGATACCGATAACGATACCGATCGCGATACCGATAAGGATACCGATCGCGATACCGATAACGATACCGATCGCGATACCGATAACGATACCGATCGCGATCCCGACCGCGATACCGACCGCGATACCGACCGCGATACCGACCGCGATACCGACCGCGATACCGACCGCGATACCGACCGCGATACCGACCGCGATACCGACCGCGATACCGACCGCGATACCGATAACGATACCGATCGCGATACCGATAACGATACCGATCGCGATACCGATAACGATACCGATCGCGATACCGATAACGATACCGATCGCGATACCGATCGCAATACCGATAACGATACCGATCGCGATACCGATAACGATAACGATACCGATCGCGATACTGATAATGATACCGATCGCGATACTGATAATGATACCGATACCGATAACGATACCGATCGCGATATTGATAATGATACCGATCGCGATAACGATACCGATACTGATCGCGATACCGATAACGATACCGATCGCGATTGCTCGATAACGATAACAGATCGCGTACCGATTGATACGTTCGCTGATACAGAGAACGATCGCGATCGCGGACGCGATAACGGATACGATCGCGAACCGCGATAAAAGATACCGTATCGCGATCGCTGTAACATACCGATCGCGACCGCGATAACGATACCGATCGCGATCGCTATAACGATACCGATCGCGATACCGATAAGGATACCGCCGCGATCTGGACCGCGACGCACCCGACCTCGATGCGGACGCGATAGCGACCGCGATACCCGATCGCGATACCTCACCGCGATACCGATACTGATAAACGATCGATCGAGATAATGAGCGCGATGCATACGATCGCGGATCGCGATGCTGACTACCGATGGCGATCGCGATACCGATAACGAGAACGATCGCTGTGTAACTGTTAACGATCGCGATCGCGTAAGATAGCGGATCGCTGATTAGTAATCGTGATCTCGATACGATACCGTGATGTGGCTATCCGGATAACGATACCTGATCGATGATCCGATAAACGTTACCGATAGCGTACGATTACGATATCGGATGTAGCGATATCGTTGCGATCGGCGAGAACGATAACGATAGCATGCTTGGTTACCGATATGGATAGCGGATCGCGATACCGATAACCGCTAGAGATCGCAGATACCGATAACGATAGCTGATCGCCTGCGATACCGATACGATACCGATCGCGAGTACCGATATGGATACGATCACGAATTTTTTTTTTAACGATAACGATACCGATCGCGATAACGATAACGATAACGATCGCGGTCCCGATAACGATAAACGAGTCGCGGAATACTCGATAACGCGATACCGATGCGATCGCGATAACCGTACCAGATCGCGATCGCGATAACACGATACCCGATCGCGGATCGCTGGATAACGATACCGATCGCGTCTCGATTACGATTACCGGATCGCGATCGTTATAAACGGGATACCGATCGCGATACCGATAAGGATACCGACCGCGATCCCGACCGCGATACCGACCGCGATACCGACCGCGATACTGACCGCGATACCGACCGTGATACCGACCGCGATACCGACCGTGATACCGACCGCGATACCGACCGATCGATCGCGATACCGATCGCGATCCCGATCGCGATACCGATCGCGATCACGATCGCGATACGATCCGATCGCGATCGCGATCAAGATACCAATCGCGATCACGATCGCGATCATGATCGTGATCCCGATCGCCATCCCGATCGCGATACCGATCGCGATCGCGATAACGATACCGATCGCGATCGCGATAACGATACCGATCGCGATCGCGATAACGATACCGATCGCGATCGCGATAACGATACCGATCGCGACCGCGATAACGATACCGATCGCGATCGCGATAACGATACCGATCGCGACCGCGATAACGATACCGATCGCGATCGCTATAACGATACCGATCGCGATACCGATAAGGATACCGACCGCGATCCTGACCGCGATACCGACCTCGATGCGGACCGCGATACCGACCGCGATACCGACCTCGATACCGACCGTGATACCCACCGCGATACCTACCGCGATACCGATACTGATAACGATATCGATCGCGATAACGATCGCGATCGCGATACCGATAACGATACCGATCGCGATACCGATAAGGATACCGATCGCGATACCGATAACGATACCGATCGCGATACCGATAACGATACCGATCGCGATACCGATAACGATACCGATCGCGATACAGAGAACGATCGCGATCGCGATAACGATAACGATACCGATCGCGATCGCGATAACGATACCGATCGCGATACCGATAAGGATACCGACCGCGATCCTGACCGCGATACCGACCTCGATGCCGACCGCGATACCGACCGCGATACCGACCGCGATACCGACCGCGATACCCACCGCGATACCGACCGCGATACCGATACTGATAACGATATCGATCGCGATAACGATCGCGATGCCGATAACGATCGCGATCGCGATGCCGATACCGATGGCGATCGCGATACCGATAACGATAACGATCGCGATAACGTTAACGATCGCGATCGCGATAACGATCGCGATCGTGATCTCGATACGATACCGATCGCGATACCGATAACGATACCGATAGCGATAGCGATCGCGATAACGATAACGATAGCGATCGCGATACCGATAAGGATAGCGATCGCGATACCGATAACGATAGCGATCGCGATACCGATAACGATAGCGATCGCGATACCGATAACGATACCGATCGCGATACCGATATGGATACCGATCACGATACCGATA
>BQNB010195300.1:0-11377 GCA_026074375.1 Tanacetum coccineum | reverse complement strand
ATATTCCGATAGATTTCCGACTACTATGCTTTTCTAACAGATTTACGACGGATTTCCAAGAGATACTGTTGTTTCCTGCCACTCTTTCCAACTGAATTCCAACGGACCAGAAATTAGCGACCAAGATTCAGCGACAGACATGTTCCATCACAAATATGTCAGAAAACTGCTGTTAGCGATGGATTTCCGACTGAAACTGCTGTTAGCGACGGATTTCCAACTGAAAATAGTCGTCGCTATAGACCTGCTATTGTAGTAGTGCTTAGACCATCATCAAGGGCTTCACAGTCGATGGTTTGGAAATCAGTGAACGGGTCCGGTCCATAAGATTTTACTAGAAGTTTATGATGGCTTAGATTGTTATCGTAGTTGGTTACATGTTTGAGATGCATGTTGGCAAACTTACATGCCTTTATGAACGAATACCATTGTATCGAAACACACTTGAGACTGAGTAAAATTTTTGCCGGTAGCCTTGGTAGTATGTTGAATAATATAATGTCATCCGGTAGAGAGTGCAGATCGGCCATGGTATGATGAATTTATGATCACCCAATAATAAGTGTTGCCTATAGATATTAGGGGTATGGGTGTTAGTGGACCAATCTTTAGTATCTAGCTTCGTATTTATTGGGCCTAGCTAACGTATATAAATTTCAAAACAGAATATGTATTTACTTTTATAAAACATTAATTTCAGTTACCACTATTAAGATAGAAGAGGTTTCCTTACACTGCGGTCTTATATATGATAAACTCTCAGGCTCTAGCGGTTCCATTTAGATGCTACGCACATGTCCAGGTAAGTACATTAGGTTACAATATAATGCCAAAAAAATATTATCGAATTTGACTAACATATATTGATTTATTTATGTAATTTATAGAACGCTATCCATGAAGGAGTCATTTTCCTTCCAAGGCGTCACATTTTTTGACTGTAATGCTCTTGGTATTCTCTATTGTCCTTATATTGTTTAAGGTGAGTGATTGATATGATTGCCTTGCTATGCAAGGGATCTTAAATTGTTATGTTTTTATTGTAATTTTTTAATTTATTAAGGTCTTTGACTTCATTCGATCTACTTGAAATAGGACATTCCTGACATTGAAGGAGATGAGATGCAAGGAATTAAGTCGCTTGCTTCTCAAATCAGCCTAGCACTGGTTACACTACTAGAAAAAATGCCATTAGTAACAATTAAAAATCATTGCTAACACTACTAAAAAAATGCCATTAACAACAATTAGAAATCGTTGTTAAATTGTGCATTTAGCATCTAATTTAGCAAGGAAAATGTTAAGATAGATGCAATTTTTTTAGCAACAACAAAATTAGTTGCTATTTCTTCAAATGATCGTAAAATATTGGTTGCTAATTTAGCAACGACTAAATAATTTTGTTGCATTTTAAAATTAGCACCCGTCGAATTAGCAACTAACCCCAAAATTGGTGTTAGTTGCTAATTCGACGGGTGCTAATTTTAGAATGCAACGAAATTATTTAGTCGTTGCTAAATTAGCAACCAATATTTATGATCATTTGAAAAAATAGCAACTAATTTTTTTGTTGCTAAAAAAATTGCATCTATCTTAACATTTTTCTTGCTAAATTAGATGCAAAATGCACAATTTAGCAACGACTTCTAATTGTTGCTAATGACATTTTTTAATAGTAGTGTAAATTATGCATTTAATATCTAATTTTAGGAAGGAAGTTGTTAATAGAGTTGCAATTTTTTTAGCAACAAAAAAATTAGTTGGTATTTAATATTGGTGTTAGTTGCTAATTCGACCGGTGCTAATTTTAGAATGCAACGAAATTGCTTAGTCGTTGCTAAATTTGCAACAAATATTTATGGTCATTTGAAGAAATACAAACTAATATTTTTGTTGCTAAAAAATTTGCAACTTTGTTTACAATTTCTTTGCTAAAATTAGATGTTAAATGAACAATTTAGCAACGATTTCTAATTGTTGCCAATGACATTTTTTCTAGTAGTTAATAAGATTCTAATCATTCACTTTTGCGATAATTTTTGGTATAAAGAGTTTGATGGGTACTACAAGAAATTAAAAAAATCGATATCTTGATAGTAAAATCTGTCAAACGATACAAAATTGGTTGAGATAGGTGACATTTCTTGGTCGACTATAGATGTTTTGGAGTTGCATTTGGCTTATGGTGTAGCTATTATCATTTGAGCAACCTCATCCTCTATATGTAGCAAATGTGCAATGGTAAAACCTTTTGAACATACACATTGCTCACTGACAGAATTGCTTCCACATTGTAACTTAATGTGTGGTTTTTGAAAAACTACATTATTAAGTTATGCATTTTAACATCGGATCTACAATAGATACTGGGATATATGGCGACGATTGTGGCACTTTGGGTACGAACCAAATCAGTGGATACGAAGAGCATGGCGTCTATATCATCAATGTACCTATTTCTTTGGAAGGTAAATGGGTGTCGGGTTACGGTCATCTTATATATGTACTTATTTCTTTGGAAGCTGGCAAGTGATAGCTGATATATCTTCTATTACTTTTTGTGTTGCAGCTCTTCTATGTCGAATACTTGCTTCTTCCGCTTGTAAGATGAATCATGAGTGCTAACTATATATAAATGAAAGTGTATGTCTATTGATTTGTGAAGTATCTTCCTTTTAGAGCAGCGACAAATCTAAGAAAAGTGAAAAAGTCTCATGAGGAGCTAGCATAATTGCTAACCACATTATCAACGACCATACAATATATGCGTTATCATTTTTGTGTATTTTTTAGAGAAGGCGATCTAATTCTAACAAATTAATGTAATCTCAGTAAGGGTATCTTCCCCCTTTAGTTTAACGCCTCTAACAAACTTGTTCAATGGTTCACCCTATGATGAATTCAGTCATGGAGTATACTCTTAACATGGGTAAATAGTCTAAAAATTACAATTTATGTACTAAAACAATAATAGAATCAAATTGGATTAAAAATAGTACATAAGCTAGAATATAAACAATCCAAATCAACATTCAAAGGTGAAACAAAACCAACAATTCCTAAAGTTCATATCATGATAAACCACAATGAACAAACGAAATAAAAAACAGAGTGATAGTTATATGTAAAGTATGACTCCATACTCTCTTATCAATGGAGTTAAATGGATTTGTTACTTCATATATTGGTTTGGTGAAACAAAGGTCTCAATGTATTTTCCTCTAAAATAGATATACACACCAGTACCTTGGAAGTTGGAACTTATACAGAATGCTTGTGTTGTTAGTATGTGTTAGGATTTAAATAACAGTTAACCATTAACACTACGAGTACGCAGCGGATATAGATCAAGTAAGGTGCATACAATTAACACACAATAAATAAACAAAGGGGAAAAGAAACCTTACCTCTTGATGAATCAAATGCTAATAAAACAAAGTGACTAAGATGTCACCTCTACGAGTGCTCACACAAACATGTCTAACGAATGCGCTCGGATGCTAGTTCAACTTCACGTATAACCCAAACAACTCTTGTATACCAATACCACTTGAAATAAATACCAAATCCAAGCCCTAAAACCTGAATCGAAAATTAGATGGTAGATCTAGGGTTTTAACTAAATTCAGTTCAACCGAGTTAGGTTAGATCCAACCAAAAATCAATGAAACCAAACCCTAGACGTTTCTAACTGTTGTCATGCCTTGAGAACAAGTAAACCAACACCTTAAACCTCCTATGAAATCTATGGGATCAGATCACACTTAGAAAACCCCATTTGGGGACTACCGAATTTCAACAGGAAGGGAAAAGCATAACCAAATTTGGCAGAACCTTAATTAGAGTTTGATATTTAGCTAATTTGAGTTAATGGAGGGGGGAACGAATTTCTTAGAGTTATTAGGGTTATAGGATCTGTGTATATGTGCTAGGGGTGAGGGGTTTATAGACCCATCAAGCCCTAATCATGATAACACTAAAACACCTTTTTAAACCTTATCATAACTCTTTCTTTCCCTTATCTCTAAAGACCATTTAACCTAGACACTCTCTAGATCCTTCTAGACTGGCTACAACATTAGGACAACCTTAGGATCATGTCTTGGTTGTTTTTGGTCTTTAGGTTTACATTAGAAACATTACGTGAAGCATTAAACGCATTCTATGTGTTTAACGTATGTGCCCCTAATAGGCTCACACATTTCTAGTTGTAATGAGCTAATCCAACTATCACATTCAAACAGCTCACACTTGGGAGTTGGAGTAGCAGACAACCCATATACTAACGACGTAAACGTCTAGCAACACTCACATTCGTTTTTAAAACTAGAAATGTTTGAGATCAAGTTTCAAAAACATTCTCAGTAGCATGGTTATGTATCTCTTGCTATAATCATCCCTTTGTTCAAATACCGTTAAACCATGGATATGGATCCTAACTCATTCCATATAGTTTAACCATTTAGATTCTCGTTATAGAACTTAATACAGATATACCAAATGTAATCAAGAATCATCTTGCATTACCCTTTGGGTTCGGCCAAATAATTATCTGATTAATTCTAGAGAGGCGCCAATGGTATCATTCTGCACATATCAAGTGGAGGAACAAATTCTTGTCGAATACAAGTGTTGTGAATGCTGCTTCACATCACTTCCAATAATAGTCTTTATAACTACCATTTTCAGGACAACGTTTGACTTAGAATTAAAAAGTGATATCCACACATACCAGAACTTGTTTGTATTCTCAAGTCTAAGGATGACTTAACTAACCATTTTTGAAATTTTACTTATGACAACGGATCCATAAAGTAATTTTCGAAGGTTGGGGTGTCCAATATGCATCCCTTGTGAATAACATATGAGTTTGGTGGGAACCATCCATATATTCAAAGAATATAACCAACACTCACATTTTCCTTATGTAACAATACTCCCATATTGTTAACCGACAATGGACATATTTAGAATGATAAATCATTCAAGGATTAAATATGAAAATATAGGATAAACAATTGTTATATGAATGAAAACAAATACCAAGTATCTTTATTTATCTGGAAAATAAAATTGTCTTATAATCCCAATTATCAAAATAACTAATAAACACAGATTTACATGAGACTACTAGCTGGAAGCATTCCAATATTCTTAGTATGTTCTGAATGCTTTGGAAAAGCCAACGCTTTAGTAAAAGGATCAGCTAAGTTGTCATATGTGTGAACTTTTTCTAACTTTATGTCACCAAATTCAATAACTTCACGAAGGTAGTGAACTTTGGCATGAAAATTTAGTGATTCCTGGTTCGTTAGCTATGGTAATTGCTCTAGTATTATCATAATACATGTTTATGGGTTTTTTAATTGTGGGAATAACACCAAGCCCAAAAATGAATTTCCTAACCCAAACGGCTTCCTTAGAAGCATCATAGGCAGCAATATACTTAGCTTCTGCAGATGAAGTAGCGAAAATGCTTTGCTTGGCACTCTTCTAATAAACAGCACCTCTATTTAAAACGAACACATATCCAGTCTAAGACTTGAGGTCATCAGCATCTGTCAGATATCCAGCATCAGTGTAGCAAGAAACCCTGAGCTCTCATTTTATATCACCTCCGTAAATAAGAAACATGTCCTTAGTATTCCTAAGATACTTCAGAATGTTCTTAACAGTAGTCCAGTGAAGATCACTTGGATTCTGTTGAAATCGGCTTGTTATGTTCTGAGCGAACACAACATCAAGGCGAGTACATCTCACAACATACATAATATAACCCACAGCCAAGACATATGGAACATTTTGCATGCACTTCAATTCAGCAAGTGTTGAAGCACCTTGTGATTTACTCAGTCTTAGCTTTTCTTTCATGGGGATACTTCCACGTTTGGAATTCTCCATGTGATATGGCTTTAAGATTTTTTTTAATATAAGCACTTTGACACAAACCAATTAACCGCCGTGATCTATCTCTGTAGATCTTGATTCCAAGAATATATGCAGCTTCACCTAAATCTTTCATAGCAAAACACCTTCCAAGGTAGGATTTTACATCTTGTAACATTGGAATGTTGTTTCCCATGATCAATATGTCATCGACATACAAGATTAGGAAAGTGACATTACTCCCACTAGCTTTTAGATATACACATGGCTCATCACGATTTTGAGTGAAACCAAATTTCTTTATTTCATCATCAAATCGTTTATTCCATTGCCTTGATGCTTGCTTAAGCCCATAAATGGAACGCTTTAGCTTGCATACTCGGTTTGGATATTTTGGATTGACAAAACCTTCAGGTTGCTCCATGTAGACCTCTTCAGAGAGATATCCATTGAGGAAGGCAGTTTTGACATCCATTTGCCAAATCTCATAGTCATAAAACGCGGCTATGGCTATAAGAATCCTAATAGCTCTAATGTCTGCAACAGGAGAGAAGGTTTCCTCATAATCAATCCTTGGGGTTTGAGTATAGCCCTTTGCCACAAGATGAGCTTTATAGGTGTGTACAGCTCCATCCATGTCGGTCTTCTTCTTGAAGAGCCACTTGCTACCAACGGTTTTGCCGTTAGGAGGAAGATCAACTAAGTCCCAAACTTCGTTGTCTTTCATGGATTGCATTTCCACATTCATAGCATTCAGCCATTTATCAGACTCAGGGTCTAACAATGCAGCTTTATAGTTAGCGGGTTCACCAAGATCCCCTAACTCATGCTCCTCAGCATCGATGTATAAGCACATACGATCTGGGGCATGTCGTGTCCTTGTGGACCTACGAATGGGAATGATATCACTTTGAGGTTCATCTATTTCTAGATCATCCTCTTCATGATTTAAGCTAGTGTCTATAGAAGGATGCGTATCTTCTTCTTGAATAATTTCAAGATCTTCTAGACTCCCACTTACTTCTTGAGTTATAAGACTATTCTTTAGAAATTCAGTATTTCAAACAACAAGTACTTTGTTCTCGGGTGGGTAGTAGAAGAACTAACCCATTGTTTCCTTTGGGTGTCCTATAAAGATACACTTAATAGACATAGGTTCTAACTTGTCAGTCTTGGTAAGAGTATCTCGCTTAACAAGTGCCTCACAACCCCAGACTTTTAAGTAAGATAACTTAGGGGCTTGCCCGTGCCATACTTCGTATGGTGTCTTTTCAACCTTCTTAATTGGAACCATATTGAGAGTACGTGCAGCAGTCTCAAGAGTATAATCCCAAAAGGACTTTGGAAGAGTTGTTTGACTCATCATGGATCGAACCATATCTAGAACTAACATTTGTATAAGAATCAGACAAATCAATTTCAAAGATACCATCCTGTAGGACAGCACTAAATAAACCATGTTATTCCTAGAAACTTGAATTGAATTATCCATGAAGCGGCTAACATAACCATCATCGTACAAACAGGAAACTGAGATAATCCCTCTAGTAATAGAGGGAGCATAATGACAATTTTTCAAAACAATTACTAATCCGCTAGGGAGAGATAAATGATAGGATCTAATTGCTTCAACTTCTGCATGCTGATCATTGCCCACATACAAGCTTAAAGCGCCTGGCTTTAGTTTCATACTTCCCCTTAGCCCCTGAGTTGTATTACAGATGTGAGTGCCACAACCAGTATCATAAACCCAAGATTTATTAGGAAAATTATAAAGTTCTATTATAAAGATACCTGAACCGCTAGCTCCTTGAGATAGCTTCTTATGCTTCAGCAACTCGGCTAAATATTGAGGACAGTTCCTCTTTTAGTGCCCTGTTTCACCACATTGATGACAGATAGAGTCCTTAGCAGGATCTTCCCTCTTGGGTGGAGGGGAAATCTTAGGCTTGGGAGCATAAACGAGCTTATTCTTCCCATTCCCTTGATTTTGTTCCCTAGCAGCCAATTGGGGTTGCGGTTTCTTGTGCTTATTGTTGCCTTTCTGGATCTTACCTGATCGAATAGCATGAAGAGCAGGTGCGTTGTTTTTTGGCAGAGTTTGCTCATGGAACTTTAACATAGCATGCAACTCATTAATTGTCTTCCCCATGTTGTGCATGTTGTAATACTGCATAAAACTGTTAAATTCCTTATGCAGTGAGATCAAAATGAGACTTACTCCAAGGTTAAGTGACACGGGGTGCCCCCAAACGCTCTAGATTATCTATATAGCCCTTTATTTTTAGAACGTAAGAGCTAACAGACGGCCCTTCTTCCTGCTTACAAGAGTGAAATTCTCGCACAGTCTGAAGAAGCCCCTGCTTAGCTTGTTGAGCAAACAGAGTTTTTAACTCATGTAACATCTCTTGAGCATGAAGGTTTTCTAAATTTCGTTGGATCTCTGGTTCCATGGTCATGAGCATGAGTCCATCAATCTATTTTGATCCTTTAATGTAAGCAGTATGAGGTGCAATGATTTCAGGAGCAACTAGCTAACCCTCTGGAGGGACAAGAGCAGGAGGAATTAGCTGCTCTAGATACTTCAACTTATCCTCAATTGATAGTACAATCCTAAGTTGTCGATACCAATCAATAAAGTTGGGTCTAGTCAGTTTTTGTTTCTCGAAGAAACTCCTGAAGATCGAATTGTTAGCTGACAAAGTTGTCATCTACAATTAGAAAAAGTTCAAATATTAGCATTGTCGATAATTAAATTCTTAAAAGAATTAACTACCCAATTAATTACTAATAAGACTAAGATCCAACTTGACCTCCCACTTATTACCGAAGGTCTGACCAACGTGTAAACAAGTGGGGCAAGAGGTAAGCTGTTGATCCTAATATAATAGATCTTGCTTAGCTTGTATAAGGCTAAGTTGTATTGAATAAATCCAAAACAACTATGATAGAAACTTTGATTGTGAATATCAAAGACTATACGGAATCTAGTCAATGATATTAAAAAGAATTTCAATGAAACAGTAATGACTAAGATCAATAACAAATAGTTTACCAAACTTTCAGCCTCAATATAATACGAACACTCTTAATAGTGTTAGGGTTACAAAACCTTGAAGCTATGAAAAACTCTATGAAAGACTTGTTTTGATACATAGAACTCTATGCCCTAAGACCTTCTTTTATACACCAAGGAGTCCTAGTTGATTTACAATATATTACAAAAACTTAGAATATTCACTAAGATCTTTTTTATAGATAACTCAAACTTATCACGTAAGTATTCTTGATCTCCAATCAATCTTTATCTTTTCAGCAGTCTTAATCCTTGAGCAGTTGTAATCTTTTAGCAGTTGTAACTTTGTACCAGCAGCATTAACTCTGAACAAGCAGTTGTAACTTTGTACCAACAACACTAACTGAGTACAAGCAACATTAACTACTTAGAATATTTTCTTCATTCTTCATCAGCAGTACTAAGTTACACTAGCAGTACTAACTTTACTCTAGCAGTACTAACATTACTAGCAGTAGTAACTAGCAGTACTAATATACACTAGCAGTAGTAACTTACACTAGCAGTAGTAACTAGCAGTACTAACTACTTAGCATATTTTTCATAAAGATTACTAACAACACTAATTTATGCTTAGCAGTACTAACACACACCTGAGCAGTCTTAACTTCCACTAGCAGTAGTAACTTCCAAACAGCATCAAGAAGCTTTTAATCCTAACAATCCTCCCCTAAACTTGATATTTATCTTCAAAATCATCAAGTTTCATTCAAAGCTTCTTCAATCACCAAGAGGATGCTTCCAAACACTTCATTGATTATTGAGTTGTTTAGTTACGAGCTTAAGAAGTTGATAGCACATTTCATTCTAATGATTTGCTTGTAGCTTCTTATTAAGCATTTATGTGATTGTAGCTTTTGTAAGGGGATATCTTTTCTCTACCAACATAAAGATATGCATATTTGAAAACCTCACAAAGTGTACTCCACATGAATCAAATAGCTTCCAAACTATCACTTTGTTTCCTTGTATATACCTCCACACTAGATCTTCTACATGATGTTCACACATTGTCTTTAGATCACCCCATAGAACTCTCTCATAGCCCTCTTCTGGTCTTGTATACCCATGCCTAGCTTTAACTATTTTCCATAGAGTTTCCAAATCTTCCCTGTCAAAGCTTCTAAGCATATGAATAACAGCTGAGTACCTCATTGAACTTCCATCAGCTCTTATAATTTGATAGATGCTAATCTTTCCTTCTTTAATGATCTTGTAGTCAACAATGCTTGGAGGCTTAGTAGCTAAAGGAATAGCATCAATTGCTACACCTTCTTCATCAGAAACAACTTCTATTAGTTTTTGAAGTTCAGCTGTTTCTTTATCATCATCCATCTTTTGCTTCTTAGCCTTTTCTTGTTCTAGCTCATCACCTGCACTTTTAGAACTGCTTTCTTGTGCCATCTCTGCTTCAGCTTTCTTTGAGCTCTCTTTTACCAACTCAGTATCCATATAAACAAACATGTTTACCCTTGTCATGGCTTTATCAAATAACTTCTGAATTTCTGCAAATGACTTGTTCTTCAATTGACTTTGCTTGTAACTAGCCATGTGTTTTAGATAAGTTGACATTGTGCTTTTCTTTTGTGCTTTAGTTGGTGGCTTTTCCTCTTTTCTTGAGCTCTTAATGCTGCAAAGTGTTTCTTTCTCTTCTTTAAGAGTTCTACAAACAATCTTGCATTCTCTTCATCTGTCAATCCTTCTTGCTCTCTTGCTTGCAATCTTTCAACCAATAACCTATCAGCCTTTATCATTGCATGCACATTATCCCATGAAATGTTGTCTTTTTTAACTTTCTCAGCCTTCTCTCTTACAAGTCTTACTTGTTCTTCTTCTTTAGCTTGTAGCTTGAGAGCAAGTTCTTCATCAAGTCTTATTTGTTCTTTCTTCTTCAAAGGCTTCTCAGGTTCAATCATCTTAGCTTTGCCTTTATCCTTGATGTTTGAAGGTGTTGGTGTTGATGTTGTTCTTGTTGTAGATTCACAAGGGTCTCTAAAAGTAATGCTTTTAGCTTTGGGTATTGTTGAAGGTGCTGTTGTGGTTGTACTCTGCACTGGCTCTTATACCACAACCTTAGGTTTTGCACTCTTTATCTCTATAAGTGTTTGAGCCAAAGTCATTTTAACTTCATCAGCAACAGTTGTTGTAGTAGTTGTTATTGTAGTGGCAGCAACACTAATTGGAGTTGTACTAGCAGCACTAACTTCAACACTAGCAGTAGTAACCACTTCACCAGCAATAGTAACTGGATCAGCAGTACTAACCTCCTTCTCAACCACATCCTATCCTGCAAACACTTCTTCACCATCAAGAACACTTGTGTCAAACACCAAATCATCACCATACCTCCCCTGAGTCTCATCAACCAAAGTAACCTCTGCATCTTTGTCAATGTCAATAATGTTCCTCCCCTGT
>BQNB010195298.1:0-11377 GCA_026074375.1 Tanacetum coccineum | reverse complement strand
CCCCTATTTTCTTAAGTTTCCATATTTTACAAATTGCTTAAACAATTCTAAACCGCCTACTCCTTATGTTTAAATCGCCTTATGTTTAAACTCCTACTTTTTATTAAAATCGGCATCTCAAATAACCTTTCATGACGTTTCTAGTTGTTCTAACTAATTACCTAACATTTCTATATGTTTCGCTTGTATTTCTGCAATTAAAGCTAGAGGTGTGAAGGAAGGAGATCACATTGAGAAGCAGTTTGATGATTCGTGTCGGTACTGATTAAATGATACACTATATACTTATACTTGTAGGTTTATCCTTCAAGCTTAATGTGGGTCAATTTCTACATTTGGCAGATTTAGTTACCAGAATATTTTTCAACATTTTTTACATGTCTAATAATGGGAACTTGATAACTGCTCCTACTGCCGGTCCACTTATTTTAAGTTGGCTAAGACGGTGTCAATGTGAAGATACAAATGTCTTCATGAAAAGACTAGGCCATAGGTTTTATATTTATAAGAAAGGTGTTTCTCACTGAACGAGTTAATGAGAAAAAGAAATGTACTAGTAACAAATCTTGAAAATGGAATGATATATCAAGACAAAAGTGCACTTACAAATTAGCTACTGTTAGCTATACGTTAGCCATGAAGAAATTAAGCACTGTTAACTTTAAAGCATATTTTTAACTATACGTTACATGTGGCAAGGCTATAAGGAAGGACGAATTACGCAAAGTAGGAAATGTTGAAGGGTTACAAATGTAAATTGTAAAATTATTTTTGTTTTGCTGCAGATATGTTGCCTAGTGTTTCCAGCAGCGATGCCCATATTTAAAATTTGTCGGGATAAGTTTAAATTATATATAAACTTTTATTAAATAATATTTTTTCAGTAAGGGACAAATTTTTTTTCCCCTAAAGTACATTTTATAAGTCGTCAAAAAACATTTTTGAAAAAGTTGCTCAAAAGCTACTTACACAAAAAGTACAGTTTTTTTATGAGACTTGGGTGACTGTTTTATTTTGAAAAGTCAAGTTTTTAGTCTAGATTAGAGAAACATTTAGTCTGTGTTTAGTCTAGAAGAGAGAAACTGAGTTGACAGGATATTAATTAGGTCTCTTTATTTGGTTTATAAAAAAAGTTGGAATTGAATTTGTTATAGGATTTATATTTGATGTAGGTTTGAAAAAGAAAAATATTTATTTAATAAATTAAGTTATATTTAAAAATATTATTTTTAAATAAAAACTATTATTTTGTAAAATTAAAGAAGAAATGAAAAAAGACAAAACAAAACTGGTAGCACTTTTTATCAATTCTCTTACAAAACCTTAAATATTTTAATCAAATAACCAAATCGTAACTCCACCGAAACAATCGCAAAACCTAGCCCACACCGACATCTATAAAACAATCGCACCGTTCATCATTCCAATCTTTTCATTCGATCTGAGCCGTCGTAGCCGTCGATAACAACAAAGTTACGGTAGTTTGATTTTGGTGCTGTAATTCAATGCAACTCACATTTAGGCTTTATTTCTTACTAAGAATTGTATGTTTTTTTCAGACTATGGCAATGAAGAAGACCAGCGACGCTACCGACCCACTCCTTAACAAGTAAGAGTGTTATCAGATCCCGTTTGATTAGGAAAACTAACACGCAACCCGACATCAGAATTAAATGTACGTGTCCATGCTTTTCAAGGATTCTATCGACGATGGGATTATTCCCACTCTCTTAACTTCGGCGGTTGGCTCTACTTTGCCATCCAACTCTGTCTTAGGGTAAGTAATATCTTGTGTGTTCGGTAATTTCTTCTGTAATACAATGAGCAAATCGGAAAAAAATTGATTCAAAATACTTCCTTACGAATGAAATATATGTTGTACGCTTTTTGGTAATTTTGTTGCTGTCTTGTTTTGAGCAAGATGAATAAAACGCACGCCACTAGCAAACTTTTCATATTATGAATTAACTCTCTCTTAGGGTTTGTGTCTGAGCCTAGATCATGTTCCACGTCTAGGTAAGTAATGATTCGAAATAGTTCCTTACGAATGAAAGCGTACAATATATATTTCATTCGTAAGGAACTATTTCGAATCATTTTTATTTTCCGGTTTGCTCATTGTATTACAGAAGAAGTTCTCGAACACACAAGATATTACTTACCCTAAGACAGAGTTGGATGGCACAGTAGAGCCAACCGCCAAAGTTACGAGAGTAGGAATAATCCCATCGTCGATAGAATCCCTTAAAAGCATGGACATGTACATTTAATTCTGATGTCGGGTTGCGTGTTAGTTTTCCTGATCAAACGGGATCCGATAACACCCTTACTTGTTAAGGAGTGGGTCGGTAGCGTCGTTGGTCTTCATCATTGCCATAGTATGAAAAAAGCATACAATTATTATAACGAAAAATATAAAGTCCTAAATGTGAGTTTTATATGAAAAAAGCATACAATTATTAGTAAGAAATAAAGCCTAAATGTGAGTTCATTGAATTACAATACCAAAATCAAACTACCGTAACATTGTTGTTATCGGCGGCTACGACGGCTCAGATCGAATGAAAAGATGGAATGATGAAAGGTGCGATTGTTTTATAGGTGTAGGTGTGGGCTAGGCTTTGCGATTGTTTCGGTGGAGTTACGATTTGGTGATTTGATTAAAATATTTAAGGTTTTGTAAAAGAATTGATAAAAGGTGCGACCAGTTTTGTTTTGTCTTTTTTATTTCTTCTTTAACTAGTTATAATACCTGTGCACACACGAGATTTTAACATAGAATTTATACTTAAGTGAAAAAAATCTCCCAGAGCCTATATTTTTCCTATTTATAAAGCATAATTAGATTCAATAGTGACTAAAATCGGCTTCAATTTTGATTTTATTTCCCCGTAGACTTTATTCTTAAATCAGGCTCTTATATTTGTGCAATTTCGTTTTCTCAAAGATAACGTTTGTAACTAAGCTCCGAAATGACCGTTATTTTATATTGTATAAGAAATGACCATTCTTTTATATTGTATAAAAGATATATTCATAGGTCTCATGCACGCACAAGATTTAACACATGAGTCAAGTTCCATTTTTTTTAAGTATATCAATGTTTAATGTGATAGTGATTTGCTTTACGTGAAATTTGTTTGGTTCTAAGATTTAACACATGAGTCAAGTTCCATATTTTTTTAAGTATATCAATGTTTAATGTGATAGTGATTTGCTTTACGTGAAATTTGTTTGCTTCGGAAATTTAGTTTGTAATTTGCAAATACTGAAAAACAACTTCAATTATAATACCTACTCACAATATAAATTTCAATGAAAAAAGTTGTCAAAAAGATTAAATTTATATACTAAAAACATGGACATTCCTCTACACAAACGACATGGTAGGTTCCAGCTAGTAACAAACACCTCTATCTCAACATACAACTCAACTCTTATTGGGAAAATACCTTATGATTGGAATCAATGTAAAGGACTTTACTGAATTGCATACATTTATATTGAATAACTAGAGACATTTATAGCATGTGAATACATAAAACGTGGACCTAACTAAGGATAAATACTACCCATAGACTTCTCCTAAAAATAGGACCACATGACCCTTTAACAAATCACATACAAACTCTGTAATCAGATAAAGACCACATTCAAACTAAATTATTTAATGTCAAATACTAACTTAACCTTAAAGAGTGGGTCGGTAGCATCGCTGGTCTTCTTCATTGCCATAGTCTGAAAAAAAAAACATACGATTCTTAGTAAGAAATAAAGCCTAAATGTGAGTTGCATTGAATTACAGTACCAAAATCAAACTACCGTAACTTTGTTGTTATCGACGGCTACGACGGCTCAGATCGAATGAAAAGATTGGAAAGATGAAGGGTGGGATTGTTTTATAGGTGTCGGTGTGGGCTAGGTTTTGCGATTGTTTCGGTGGAGTTACGATTTGGTTATTTGATTAATATATTTAAGGTTTTGTAAAAGAATTGATAAAAGGTGCTACTAGTTTTGTTTTGTCTTTTTTCTTTCTTCTTTAACTAGTTATAATACCTTGCACGCACGGGATTTTAACATAAAATTTATACTTAAGTCTAAAAGTAAGAAATCACCAAGAGCCTATAGTTTTCCTATTTATAAAAGATAATTAGATTCAATATTGACTAAAAATCGGCCTCAATTTTGATTTTATTTCCCCGTAGACTTTATTCTTAAATCGAGCTCTTATATTTGAGCAATTTGGTTTTCTCAAAGATAACTTTTGTAACTAAGCTCCGAAATGACCGTTATTTTATATTATATAAGAAATGAACATTCTTTTATATTGTATAAAATATATATTCATTGGTCTCATGCACGCACAAGATTTAACACATGAGTCAAGTTCCATTTTTTTTTAAGTATGTCAATGTTTAATGTGATAGTGAGTGGTTTACGTGAAATTTGTTTGGTTCTAAGTTGAAAAACCTAACTAATGAAAAGACTATAAAATTACTCAACTATATGTTGTATATAGTAAGCTAGATATATCTGCAAATTTAGTAACCACTATGTTTTAAATAGAACAAAAGTTATTGTGTATTTACTCATGATACTTTGAAAGTATAATACAAAGAATTGTAGCAAGCAAGAATGCAACAAAAAGGGAGATACTTTGACAATTTGAGATCAAAAGTTTGGTCATGCACATTACGACTTCATTGCCTGTCATGTAAATTACAAATTATGCAAGCAAAAAGAGAAATACTTTTAGATGAATATTATAATCCCTCACATATAGTATAAAGATCCTTGCTTTCTGGGACACTATGAGACAAAATAATGATAAATAAAAAAATTGTGATCTGAAGCTAGTTAATTGGGCGGAGAAATACAGCAAAGTTATGTACGCGTACCTCTGGCGTGCTTGCGGGAATTTAGTTTGTAATGCAAATACCTGTAAAAACAACTTCAATTATAATCCTACATCACAATAGAAATTTCAATGGAAGAAAGGTTGGTCAAAAAGATTAAATTATATACTAATAACATGACATTACAATAGCAATTTCAATGTAATAAAGAAAAGAGTTTGATTAAACATTTATTTAAACTTGACTACTTGAGAGCTCTAAAATTAAACAATTTAGTCTCATGGTTCAAATCATAGTATAGAAATTGCTAAAATTTATATGCAAGTTTAATGAGTTAACGTTATTGAAGAACCTGCTTTAGTGATTGTTATTTTCACTATTAGATAGCATCGGAAGCATGTTGCTTCGCTTGTCAATGTTGGCCTCATTAACGCAAATGTCACCTCACAAACTTTTGAACCTCCAAGTTTCACCAAGTCTCCTGACGAAGTTCCTCTCACTTCTCTTGATACAGTGCCTCAAAAGGATTTGATGAATGGTCATGTACACATGTATAATGATCCCACCTATAATGGTGTTGAGATCCCAGTAGTCAAGGGAAGGGCGTTTCATATTCCACAACTTGCTGATCCAATGGATGTATTTTTTGGGTTCTGATACTAACGGCTCACGTCCTTCAATGCCAAATGTATTGTCTGATCCCCAGCTCCATGTACATGGAGAAAGCTCTGGTTTTGGCTCTTATGGAAACATTGCACATTCTACTTTGGCGCTACACCACCAGTGATGCCAGCACAGCTGGAATCTGTTGTCTTGCAAGAGAAGTCTGTTGAACAATATGAGCAGGCTGTTTCTTACAATAGAACAGATTCTTTGTTAGGGTCTATTGGTTCTGTTCTAAGTCTTTGAAGAGAGTGCATGATGGTGTAAGTATAGATGAGGATCTAAGAAAAAATCAGCAGTGCAAGACAACTTTAGAGGAAAACATATCAATTCTTTAAATGTTAATCAAGATCAGATATCAATCCTGCATAAACTGAGATATCAGTCATGCATAACCTGCAAGTGACAGACCACATTAGCCCCGCGTTAATTGCAACTAATCTAAAGTCTGTTTCAAATACTGTCACGCGACAACTATCAAGCAATCATGTAGAGAAATATGAGAATCGGCATTATTCAATAACTGGGAAAGAGAATGGTGAACAGGGAAACAATAAGCCTTTGGGCCCATAATCCTGAAAACCAGATTTGAAACTGATACGTACCTGTTTTGACCCGTTACCCGACTAAACTTGCACTTTTTGTCACCTCTACGATATATAGCCATATAGGTGCTCTCTCTCAAACTAACACTAAATTACCTGACCACGTCGGTTTTGCTACAACCTTTTTGTCTGATTTTATATTACGTCGTCTTCATATAATACCCTTGTAAATAATGTAATAGTGTAATACCGAAAAATATCTAAATGCTCAGTGGAAGAAAACGTATGTTTGTAAATGTTATGTTCAGCTCTTTTAAAGATCTTAGAGGGCCAAGTTCCTCAGGAAATATCTCAACGCATTCAAAACCGGATATATCAAGATATTTTAGATGTTTCATCTCACAGGAATATCTAATAAACTTGAACACTTGGTTAGATCTCTCTAAATGTTCAAATCGGCTAAGGTCCTCGAGTAACTTCTTAAAACGCCAACATGTTTTAAGTTTGGGAGATTTGAGATGTTTCAACATATATAGACTATCCGGAAGATGTCTCATCTCTATATCAGACAAATTTAAAGCCTCTAAACATTCTAATCGGCCAAGATCCTCGGGTAAATTGTTAATAGTCTTATAATAAGACATAATTTCAAAAGACTAAATATGTTTCAGCATATAGATGCTAACTGGAAGATGTTTAGCTTTCGAATGCAAATATGGCTTCCATAGGTATTTTGATTGCCCAAAATCCTGAGGTAACTTCTTAAAATGCTTACAATTCCTAAGTTCCGACTTCTTCACAGCATACATTAATTACTCTTAAAGCATACAAATACACACCATCATGTATTCTTAAAAGTCAATGTCTTTTTTCAAATTCAAAAGTTTAAATGTACACTAAGCATCACATAGTTAGAGACCACTTTTCAATAATTGTAATTATAATGGACATGTGAGCTATTAAACACAAAATTGACTTCAGATTTTAGAGTATTTTCTTAAACTGGACTATACTTTAAAAACATATCTTATAAATCGGGAACTAAGAAACACGGTGATGACGCAATAAAAAGATAACCCCTTCATTCATCTAATAACAAATCACAAAAAGAAAAAGAATACGATTAAGAAGAATCGACTGTAGACTATTACCTATATAAAACTGATTGTGTGCACCAATGATGTGGAACCAAACTTAATCAAAACATAATCTCAATCGATTGATCGAATGAATTCACGTTGATAGTGATACTCGACTTCAATGATTTAGGGTTGGGAACTCGGTGAACTTAATTTAGGTTTTGGGAGAGAGGATTATCCCAATATAAACCTCAAAATGTCATATTTACCCAATTCACAAGTGAACAATGCATAATGTACAATGATTTTGATGCATGTTTGGAGAAATATGGAATTTTGATGTTTTAATTGGAGAAATATGGAATTGCCCTAATTGTTTTTCTCTTTAGCTTCAAATTACACAACAGACCTTTTAATATTTCTAGATTAACCTCGTCTTCCCATAGTTTTTTATCTTTCAATTTTTGACACATGTATGTTTAAGCATAAAATCTTTTTGAAAATGATTTTTTGACACATGTATGTGCTCTTAGAATGTCCCAAATAATAAAGTAATCTTGTTTAATTTGAAATTACTATTGAAGCTAAGAGTTGGCGTTCAGAATTACTTTAGTTAAATATGTTTATGTTTATTGTAAATTAATAAACATTAAGTCTTTTAATTGTTTAAAATTACTTTATTTAAATATGTTTATATTTATTGTAAAGTAATAAATATGAAGTCTTTTAATTGTTGAAAGACTTATAACATAAAGTAAGTTATATCTTCTCGCTATGAAATGAAGAAAAGTCCTTGAATCGTTCAAAGACAAAATAATGTATAGTTAACATGTTATATCTTTTGTAAAGATATGTACATAGAGTTCTTGAACTAGTTAAAGCCGTATACATTATTGAATGCAAATAGGTTTTAAATACTAAATTTTTAATTTGGTTTGACATAATTGATTAGTATGTAACCTAAAGAATATTAAGTTATTTAAAGAATTGTCGTAAAGTCTCACAATTAAATTACTCATAGAAGCCACACATTTATGGTATGTCTAAAGTGTTAAATCAAATTCTTTGAAATTATTTGATTTAGATAACTTAAAGTATTTTTACCTCCAAATGAGTCAGCGTTTGAAATTGAGTATGTCATGTATATACTCAAATAAGACTCCAACCTAGAAGGTTAAATAAGACACCAGCATGATTATGGAATGTGATGACTCGCATTAAGTCTTAAAATTGAAGTTCTAAATTTGTTAAATTTTTTATGAAGAATGATATTAACAAACTAAACTCAGGAACTGTCAATGTATCTTGTAATGTCCCAAAAGAGAACACATTATTGTTACTGTACATGCTAAGTAATTATAGAAGAGTTTCAAATTACAAAAAGCAAGTGAGAGTGGGTTTAGATCTGGAAGAGATAAAAATATAAAATACATAACGTTCTAAACACACTTGTGAATATCATACTTGATTGATAAATGTTATATCAATACTAACGAATATGAGTCATAGGATCATGGTGAACCTGTTAAAAATGCATTATTAAATTTTAAATTTGGTATCATGGTGAAACTATTAATATGCTTTGTTGAATTTTGAATTTGATAAATGACTCAAATTATGAATGTTAAGATGCTAGCCATAAAGATAATCAATTTTGGAACTTGATTGATCTTCAACTAAATGGTTAGACTGTGAAGTTAAAATGAGTTTTTTCAAAGAGAAAAAAAAAACCAAGTGGTTTGGTTCTTGGTTTCAACCTCATAAGGACAATGTTGTACACATACTTAATGCATCATTATGACAGGATTTTAATCATACTCAAGTAATTGATTGTGATTAAATATTCTTTATATCCACATTAATTATATAAAGATGATTGATTGTCATACTATTGTTCATATTGATGAAATATGACAATGGAATTTAAAACTCTTCGTTGAATGATTACTATTGAGATGACGGTTAGTAATCAAAGGAGTTTATGAATTCATATAATTTTATAAAGGGTACAAACGACAAGAATCCAAGTACGGATTATTGCAAGCATCTAGGAGAAGAATCTTAAGTTTATTGTTAAATAAATCATTTGCTTGATTTAAATTTAATTAAAATTAAGATACCTCTTGAGTATTCCTAAAAGCTAGTAGGAGTATTATGTTCGGGTTTTCTTCACCTGAAAGATTTAGGAAATAAAACATACAACCTTGAAATATATGTTTATTGTTATGAACATATGCGGTATATAAATCTAACACAATATGACATACCATTAGAAAGTCTCAATGGATAGACATCTTTTCATAAGATAGAAGATGAATGAGACGACACTAAATACTAGCCATGGTATGATTTCATTTTTGATGTTGACCATGTGAACTAGTTGTGCTCAACTAAGAGCACAATTACATTATACATTAGAAACAGGGATTTAGGATTGAAAAGAAGCTGAAACGAGGAGCTCTTTACTTGTACGTGGGCAATGGAGTTCGTAAACAAGTAGAGGCAATTGGAAGTTATGACTTGGTTTTACCTAATGGCTTAGTAATTTGTTTAGACAATTGTCATTATGCACCTTCCATTATGAGAGGTGTTGTTTCAGTTTCACGTTTGGTTGACAATGGATTTGTTCAAAAGTTTACTGATTATGGAATTTCAATTTCAAAGAATAATGTTCTGTATTTTAATGTTGTTGCTCTTAATGGTGTTTATGAAATTGATATGCATGATCTTGTACCAAACAATAATTCTATCTATAATGTTAGCAACAAAAGAGTCAAACGAAACTTAGACTCTACTTATCTATGGCACTGCCGTCTTGCTCATATAAACAAGAAACGTATTAAACAGCTGCAACAAGATGGGCTGTTAAAGTCAACGGATGATGAATCTTTTGATCAATGCGAATCTTGTTTATCTGGCAAGATGACAAAGAAACCTTTTCCTCACAGTAACGAAAGGGCAAAAGATCTTCTTGGAATTATACATACTGATGTATGTGGTCCACTTAGACATGTGTCAAGACAAGGTGCTAGCTACTTCATTACATTCACTGATGATTATAGTCGTTATGGTTATGTTTATCTTCTTAAACATAAACATGAGGTCTTTGAAACGTTCAAAGTGTTTAAAAATGAAGTTGAAAATCAACTCGGGAAGACCATTAAGGCAATACGATCAGATCGGGGTGGCGAATACATAAGCCAAGAGTTTAAAGATTATCTAAAAGCTAACGGAATTGTTCAACAGCTTACTCCTCCATACACACCACAACATAATGGAGTGTCTGAGAGGAGAAACCGTACTTTACTAGATATGGTGCGATCTATGATGAATCTTACAACTCTGCCTTTATCCTTTTGGGATTATGCTCTAGAGTCTGCAACACGCATTCTCAATATGGTTCCAACAAAGAAGGTAGATAAGACACCATATGAACTGTGGTATGGAAAAGTTCCAAACTTGTCTTACTTAAAGGTCTGGGGATGTGAGGCTCTTGTGAAGAGAGATACGCCTGACAAACTCGAACAAAGATCTGTTAAGTGTATCTTCATAGGATACCCAAAGGAAACGATGGGTTACTATTTCTACTTCCCACCTGAAAACAAAATTGTTGTAGCAAGGTATGCTGAATTCTTTGAGAAACGTCTCATAAGTCAAGAAATCAGTGGGAGGGCGGTAGATCTTGAAGAAATTCAAGAAGAAGAAGATACAACACCTTCTGAAATCACTAGCAACATTCCTCAAGAGGTGGAGGGTTTTGAACCACCACAAGAGGAAGTGATTCCGATTCGTAGGTCCGAAAGGACACATCGAGCTCCAAACCGCTTATGTCTAAATGTAGAGGTGGAGGAGCATAGTATAGGGGATCTTAATGAACCCACTAGCTATAAAGCCGCAATGTTAGATTCAGAATCTGATAAGTGGATCGATGCTATGAATGCGGAAATACAATCCATGATGGACAATATGGTATGGGTCCTGGTCGATCTTCCTCCTGGTTGTAAGACCGTTAGGAGTAAGTGGCTTTTTAAGAAAAAGACCGACATGGATGGTATTGTACACACCTATAAAGCTTGTCTTGTAGCAAAAGGTTATACTCAACTGTAGAATACCGTATAACACTTCACTTCATATAACAAACCACGAATCGATCAAGAAAATAGATAAAGAAAGTGAGTTGATTTAGAGAGAGAAAGAGGAGAGAGAGTTGAGAGAGAAAGAGGAGAGAGAGTTG
>BQNB010195292.1:0-11378 GCA_026074375.1 Tanacetum coccineum | reverse complement strand
TATTTAACA
Organism: Tanacetum coccineum; assembly: GCA_026074375.1. Taxonomy (NCBI): domain Eukaryota; kingdom Viridiplantae; phylum Streptophyta; class Magnoliopsida; order Asterales; family Asteraceae; genus Tanacetum; species Tanacetum coccineum. Next base: position 11,369 of record BQNB010195292.1, on the reverse strand, counting down.
ACCATTTTACTTTCCTTTCCTAATAACTAACCTTAGGATCTACTCGAATGAGGATGTGTACGAGCATGGATGTCTATTCCGTCGTAACGGCCATGTATGCATGTCTCAGCTGCCTTGTTTGACGATGACCATCGATGAAAATCAGAAGCTCCATACCCTATATCATTCTTCATCCTAGAAAAAGAATGATTAAACCCAAGCCTATTAATAAATACCTAATTTACCTTTTGACTTGTTACTCCTTAGCTCTAGAGATGGAGATGTGTATCCTTGTCAAGCCTATGATACGAAGCTAATCACGACCGAGCAAATGAGCGTACAACTTAAATGTTACACCCTAGATTAGTTGAGTGATCTGAGTGTTTTCATTCCATATTTTGCGAGGAGCTTCGTTTTGTACAGGTGGTTAGAACAGAAAGAGTGCTTAACGAAAAAAATCCTTAACCTCGGTTGGGATACATTTTCAAAAACCTTTCTAAAGTCTACTTGAGGACAAGTAGGATTCAAGTGGGGGGATATTTGATATCATCAAATAACGTCATATTTTACCATCATTTATCCCATACATTTTACCCACTTTTATATAATTATTGCAAAATATTGATACTTAATTGCTTAAAGTTTATGATTGTAGTAATTATGGAGTAACTTGTGAAGACGAAGCTAAAAGGCGCAATTCTAAAACTAAAGTGAAGACATTTGAAGAAAATTGTTATCTGTTACTATACGCCGTATCCAGCAAAGAAGATACGGCGTATCAGCGCCAGCTCATCACAAGAATACGCGTAATAATCAATACCCGATCCGGCGTATCACTCTTCACCTATACGCCGTATGCACAGCTGGTCATCAGTCAAAGATACCAAGTTAATATGATTGATGGCAATTAATCTTGATTGATTTGATCTTATCGCGAACTCCAAGGAAATTAACCCTATACGCCGTATTTTCAGACACTATAAATACGAGACTCAAAACGAGTTTCAGTGTGCAAAAATTACATTCTCTATACCATACACTCTGAAGTCGAATTTTCCAAGATATTAGAAGCAGCGAAGGTCAAGCACGAACCATAATTCCATAGAAGACATCGTGTAATTCTTACTTTCTTAATAATTCGATTTCTAATTGTTTGATCACGTTTGTAAAATCACGTTTGTAATAATGAAAATGATTGTGGGCTAATACCCTTGGGTATTATCCATATTAATGAAGATTATAATGTTTGGTTTGATTTAATCCATCTATGTTAATTGGTTAACTGTTGTCTAATATATCTTTATCGCCTAATACTTGTTAAGGCAATGTACATGCTACCTATCATTCAACTGATCTAGGTGAGACCTAACCAGTAACCTAGATGCCGGGATAGCTCTTCATGTTGTGTTTTGTATGAATGGACCAATAGGATCACAAATGACACCTTGTCTTTGCCCTTTGATTATGAGCTTAGTTGGACCGAAAAGTGACCCGATAATTGTTCAACCAGTATTGTTCTTAGTTAATTGGTAATTGATTTTGGTGGTGGACTACCAGTGTATAATGCAACATCAAGCAATAAGTGGGTAAAGTCCTGATGGGCTAGGGTCTTAACAGGATCACCACTACTTTAATTCCCTATGGTAGATTATAATTAGACTAAAGGATGCTTTATGCGGATGCGTTAATCGTGACAGGATTGTTCATGTCTAGGTCTTAGGAAGAAGTACCGCCTAAGTCTTAAGAATGATATGCCGCCTCGAGATAAGCAAGCCATTGAACTAATTAATCAAACTCTTTAAGCATTTAATTGATTTATATGGTTAATAACAGTTTTTCCTATTATTTTGGCCTACGTAGCCGTCTCTCTTGTCTTGTGTTATTTTATTTAGTTTATATTGTGCTTAGAATTGTTATTTTGTCCACCAATAAACCTGTGCCAGTCTCTCAGGCTGAAACCCCCCCCATCTTATTAGACAACATTATATAACATAGGTTTAACCAGTAATTAGACTAATCTAGAATAGAATAAATACTAATAGGATAATTGGTTAACTCTCACTCTTAGTGTTCGACACCCTACTTACCGCGAAGCTACATCTTGACCGGGTACTCTGCCCGTTAAAGTGTTGTCTTTAGGTTAGTCGGCTAAATATAAATGTAAAACCCTGATAACTATAATTAACACCTATACAACGACACATCAGCGATCTATACACTACATTCTTAAAGTCCAGGCTAATCATATAATATCATGTTTTAAGTCAGGCGATCTATACATGTTTTAAGTCAGGCAATCTATACATGTTTATAAGTCAGGCGATCTATACGTATTCGTTATAACAAGCGATTTATACATATAAGGTTACAAAGGCGATTTATACGTGTACGGGTTACAAAAGGCAATTTATACGTGTAAGGTTACAAAGGCGATTTATACGTGTAAGGTTACAAAGGCGATTTATACGTGTAAGGTTATAAAGGCGATTTATACGTGTAAGGTTACAAAGGCGATTTATACGTATAAGGTTATAACAGGCGATTTATACAGTATATTTTTAAGGAGATTTATACGTACTTTGCTTAGGAGATTTATACGCTTGACTAAGGAGAACTATACACATTTGTTAAGTATGAATTATCCGCTGTTCGTTGATTCCATATAATCGCGGTGACTCTCCTCTCGATTTTTTTGTGTTTACTCAAGAATTGCGTAAAAAGCCCAGTGTATTCTAAAAGACTCAAACCTCAATAATCAAAACTCACTTAACACAACAACCTCCAATCAACTGTTCGAAGATCATATTTGAAATCGATTGTCACATTGAAATGAATACAATGAAATCACTTTTGAAATCTAAAGAATATTCTTCTCTATCTCTACGTATAAAATTGAATACGCTCCGGTACTTTACTTAGACAAATCTTTCCCCTATGTTGGACAAAGACCTGGTATGAAATTCATTGGAAAAGTAGAGTGGAAAAATACATGCAAAATAATAGAACATGGAGAATGATAACTTGAATCAGTAGACATGTCCTCTCTCTCTCTATGGGGCCTACATTGAAGACAATGTGAGTTATCAAAACAAAGAGATATAGCTGATCTTCTTATTCTGCTTGCTTATTACTTTCTAACCATTCAAGCTGATTTGTGATTCTAAAAGCTACAATATATCATTCATCAAGAGGTCTCCTGCTGCGGCATATCTATTCTCTCTCTCTCAGTGAATCTATACAACAGTACGTTGCTAAACGATGTATGCGGAGAGAGGATTCTCTCTTTACTAATGCAAGAAGGTACTTCTTTGAAAAGCAGGAAAGAGAATGTAAACTGTATGATGCAATTGAAAAGTTTACTCATATTAAGGGGGAATTACTTCATACGTATTACTTGAGATTTACTTTGCTGATTAATGATATGGATAACTACAAGATGAAAATGGAGCAATTTCAAGTTAATACCAAGTTCTTAAACAGTCTTCCACCTTAATGGAGTAAGTTTGTGACTGATGTCAAGCTTGTTAAAGATTTGCATACCTCAAACATTAATCAACTTCATGTCTATCTTAAACAACACGAGCTCCATGCAAATGAAGTTTGTATTATGCGTGAACGCAATCAAGATCCACTTGCATTCGTTGCAAATCAGCAGATGACACCACCTCACTTCAACTTCAACAACCCTTATTAGAATCTCAATCACCTAAACAATCCTACTTCAACAATATTTTCACAATCACAATATGATCAATTCAAACCAACAACATTACTCATCTTATTATCCAATCACAAACTTAATTCAATCATTCATACTCATATCCACCATCACATACACATCATCTCAAATAATCATCAAACCTCAAGTGTTTCCACAAGTAATTCACAAGTTGCCTTATCAATCACCTCAAGCTCCTACACAACATATGACTTAATCACTGATTATTGATTCAAGCTTTGCTGTTATTGTGTTTTCTTTAGGAGATGATCCAATTGCTTGTCTCAATAAAGCAATGGCTTTTCTCACGACTGTAGCTTCTTTAAGGTTTCCTACTACTAATAATCAACTCAGAATTCCTCAATGCTAAGAAACACAAGCTACTATTTAATATGGCAAGGGTTACCAAGCAACAAGTTTTTAGGGGGAGACAAGGGGCAAAATTATTCTGATACAACCAATTAAGAGTAATGCAAATACAAGTTCATGGGGAAAATATCTGCAAGGTGACAGGCAAGAGTTGTTAAGTCTACAACTGCCAAGGTGAATGGACATATGGCTATGCCAATCACTCAGCGAAGCGACCAGGAATGATGCACTGATATAAGGAGAAAGCAATGTTAGCAGAAGCTCAGGAAGCTAGACAAATATTGGATGAGGAGCAACTCGTATTTCTTGCAAATCCAGGAATTCCAGCAGGTCAAGCTCAGACAATCATTCCTCACAATGCTGCTTTCCAGACTGAGGTTCTCGATACTTATGATTCTGATTGTGATGATCTCTCGAACTAAGAAAGAGCCTGTTCTTATGGCCAATATTTCCAACTATGGTTCTGACGTTATCTCAGAGGTACCAAATTCTGTAACTTATTTGAATAATATTGATAATCAAAGTGTGCATGCATTGCAGGATTTTGAACATTCATCAGTTATGGATTTTACAAGTAATGAGGTATCTAGTGATAGCAATATCATTTCATATTCTCAATATTTGCAAGAAACACAACAGGCAACTGTTCAAGATACTAATTTGCACGCACAACAAGATTCAATGATTTTATTTGTGATTGAAAAAATGTTCGAACAAATGATTAATCATGTGAATAAATAGGAAAGGCTAATAAGGAACAGAATAATGAATCAATAACCGCTGAGTTAGAAAGATATAAGAAAAGGGTCAAAACATTAAAAACAACCGTCTTAACATAGATTTAATAGTCGTATAAAAGATTGATTGATTCTCAAATAGATGATATGATTAGGGAGAATCTTGCACTTAAAGAACAAATTGACTCACTTGAGCAAAATCTTTCTAAACAAACAAAAGAAAAGGAATCTTTATTTTAGACCTTTACAATTTTCAAAAATGAATCCAAAGAAAAGGAAAATAAATATATGGAAACTGAAATTGATTTGGAAAAGAAGATTAAGGAACTTGATAACATCATTTGTAAAGCGAGTCAATCTGCTCAGACAGTGCATATGTTAACTAAGCCCCAAGTGTTTTATGATAATACACACAAACAAGCTCTAGGTTATCAAAATCCGTTTAAAAAACCTTAATAAAGAACATCGAAAAAATGACCAACCTTGTATGATGGTGTTGTTATATCTAATACTCATGTTACTATGCATGTGATTGATGATGAAGAAACATTAATTTTGGAAGAAGTGAGTCGATCAAAAATGTTTGAAAAGGCAAAGGATCCTGAAGTTATTACAAAGAAAATTTCTCATAAACCTATCGATTATGAAAAATTAAATAGCCTAATAGATGATTTTGGAAAATGTTTTTCTCCACAACAAGAATTTTCAGCTGAATAAGCGTTTTGGTTTCATACGATCAATCCTACCATTGAACCTTCTTACACACCACCTGTCATAGTGGAAGTTCCATGTGAACTACCTAAGGTGAGTTTGTTGAATGCAAGCCTTAAAAAGCCTAAATTCCACCTCGCCCAGTTTGACTCTGTAGTAAAGAAGAGGACTACACCTAGTGCTCTTGAAAAGGGTGAATGGGGGTTTGAACATACAAAAGCTATTTTTAACAATAAAATTATTCCATTTCTAAAATCTTTAAAAGACATCTTTAATGTGTTTAATAAAGATCTTCTAAATGAAATAACGAAAGTACAAACAGTTTTTGGTCAAATGGCAGCGTCTGTTCAACAATTTATCAGTAGAACAAAAATGTTTAGAAATTGACTAATGAAATAAATTCTTTTAGGAAAATGATCGAACTCTTACAAAAACGATCATGGTCTCAAGATGTTCTGTTTACTGTGATGAATTCTATGTCTTTGAATAATGATTCTGTAAGTATGAAATTGCAAAAGTGTGAATTGTGTGAAAAGTGTTTGAATCTTGATGCTGAGCTTTCCAAATCAAAACAAGCATATTGTGATCTTTTGAAAAATTACTCACAACTTGAAAAACATTGTATTTCTTTGGAAGTTTCCATGCAATTAAAATAAGAAGTTTTTCAAAATAATGAATCTTTTGATAGTCAAAATACTGTTGAAATACAAAATATTTTGAATCAGTGGATATTAGAAAGCTCGGTTACAAGACAAAGACACCACCATTTGTAAGTTGAAGGATACTATTAAATCTTTGAGAAAGAATACCAAGGAAGAGAACGTTAATTATGATAAATGTGACTTTGTGCCCATTAATAAGGAACTGGAAAATAGTGTGGCAAAATTGCTTTATGAGAAATAGAACGAACTTTGTATTGGAAATAATCATGTGAAATGAGTTTATTAAAGGATCGTTAGACATCGAATCAAACAGACACGAGTTTTGTCACAAAGAAACAAAAGACTCTTTAATTAACAAACTGAACTTAAAAATCTGTGAAAATAGATTTAAAAGAATCAAATTCAAGATAAGGTTTTTGTGATAACATCATTGAAAAACGATTTACGAAAATCAAAAGGGAAAGAAATTGTTGAAAATGTTGTTCATATACCTTCTGCCACTACTATTGCTCCAGGGATGTTCAAGCTTAATTTAGAACCGTTTCCTCCTAGGTTATTGCAAAATAGGGAAGTTCACATAGACTATCTTAGGAACACTCAAGAACAAGCTAATATTCTTAGGGAAATAGTCGAACAAGTTAAGGCGAAACAACCTTTCGATGACGAGTTAGACCTTACTTGTAAGTATATCACAAGAATTCAGGAGTTGCTTGTATATGTTCAAGATACGTGCCCTAATGCGATAACACCTAGTACTAAGAAGGTTGTTGTAACACCCACTGAACAATGGCAAGAAAGTTAGTTTGCTTGATACCTCTCACCTCTTAAGCAATAGTAAACCAGTTATAGCCTTCTAATTCATCAGATTTCTAACACCCAAAGATTGTGGTTTGTCTTCTACAGGAGTGAAGTGTTCTACTAGTGATTACGGATCAAAGCCTCTAGGCAATAAAAAGAATGATAGGATCTCGCAAAAACCAAGTAGGAATAAGAAGAATAAAGTAGAAACCCAACCTAGGAAAGTTAATAAATTTAATCGTGTCGTTAAACCTGTTTGTGATGTTGATGTTAAGCATTCACTGTCTAATGCGAATTCTGATATTCTCTGTGCTACTTGTAATAAATCTATGTTTGATGGTGTTCATGATAAATGTCTTCTTGATCTTGTGCAAAATGGGAATAATCGTTCTAAATCTTCTAAGAAACATAAAAAGCAAAATATTTAGAAACCTACGGGTCATGTATTCACTGAAGTAAGACTTAAGTGGAAACCAACAGCCAGAACTTTCACTATACTTGGTAATTCGTGCCCTTTAACTAGGTTCACCTCAACTAATGTAGTGCCTCCTAAGCAAACCACTTCCCACTTAGATGAAATATAAAAACCAGAGATTAAAGTCCATCGCAGGAAACCTAAAAATGTTAAAAACATAGGTTTGAGTAAAATAGCTAAGATTGTAGAATCTAAGAATGCTAACCACTCAAAACCCAATCAAACTTGGGGATCCAATGCAACAGATATTCCATCGTCTTCTTCTCTTGTCATGACAGGTTGTCCATATTGTACTCTGGTATTCATGGAATCCCGGATGTTTCTAAACACATGACAGGGAATCGCTCTTAGCTCATGAACTTTGTCAGTATATTTTTGGGTACTGTTAGATTCGAGAACAACCAGATTGCAAGGATTATGAGGTATGGTGACTATCATCTGGGAAATGTTGTTATATCCGTCAAGAGTACATACACGTTGTAGGTGGATTTAATATGGACATACATTTTGTTTTTTGTAGGAACATATCTCTTTTTGATGTGGATCTTGAAGTTGCATTTCGGAAAAACACTTGCTTTATTCGTAATTTAGAAGGTGTTGATCTACTTTCTGGGTCCCGTAACAGAAATTTGTACACAATTTCTCTTGATGAGATGCTAAAATCATCTCCGATCTGTCTTCTATCCAAAGCGTCAAAGACTAAGAGCTGGTTTATGGCCCTGTCAATTTATACATTATCTAACGTTCGGTACTTTGAACAAGCTAGCTAAAGACGGTCTTGCACGAGGAATTCCTAGGCTTAAATTTTTGAAAGATCATTTATGTTCAGCATGTGTATTAGGGAAAAGCAAAAAATCCTCTCATCAACCCAAAGCTGAAGACACTAACCAAGAGAAACTGTATCTTTTGCATATGGATTTGTGTGGCCCGATACGTGTGGCTAGTATTAAAGGGAAAAGGTATCGTCTTTGAGAATAGGTCGATGAGTCACTCAAGATTTTACCTATTGTCAGATTTTTGAAAACAAAAGATGAAGCTCATGCGGCCATTATCAAATGTATTAAAAACATTCAAGTTCGTTTGAAAGCCACCATCCAGAATGTTCGAACAGATAATGAAACCGAATTTGTCAATTAGACACTTCGAGAATGGTATGAAAATGTTAGCATCACGCATCAAACTTTTGTAGCTCACACTCCTTAGCAGAACGGTGTTGTCGAAAGGTGAAATCGGACTCTTGTTGAAGCTGCTCTAACAATGCTGATATTTTCTAAAGCTCCATTATTTCTCTGGGTAGAAGCTATCAATACTTCTTGTTATAAATCTCTATAACCCAAAGACATCTTCACTTTCTGATAACTCTCTCGTCCGATACAACAATAACCTCCCTACGATACTTTATCCAAGACAATAAACCAGAACTTATCATCTTCTCCACATGTCCTTTGGTTCACTTTTGTTATCCTACCAATGAACATGAGGATCACGGTAAATATTTATTGAAAAGAAGACATTGGGATTTTTGTTGGTTACCGCCTGCAAAGAAGCATTCAGAATCTATAACAAGCAGGACCCCCTAGATATTTACTTGAAACAATTCACGTGATGTTCGAATGATGCTAACAACAATGGCTTATGAACAATTCAAGTTTTTCAGGACCGCGGCTTCAATATATTACTCTCTGTACACCAGTACAGGACTCATGTCAAAACCTTATTCTCGAAACAACCTAGTATTCCAAACCAATTAGAGATGACTGGGATCGTTTGTTTCAACCAATGTTTGATGACTACTTTAACCCTCCACCAAATGTTGTATCTCCAGTTCAAGAAGATCCTGCTACAAGAGCTGAAGTATTAGCTGATTCTATTCTCCCGTGTCACTATTCAATACCTGGATCACCATTAATAAGTATACCAACATCACAAGAACAAGAACATTCTCCAATCATTTCTCAAGGTTTTGAAGAATCACCAAAAACACCAACATTTTATGATGATCCCCTAAATGAATCTCCTAATGAAGACTCAACTTCTCATGGATCATCATCTAATGTGAGACAAATCCACACTCTATTGGAACACCTTGGTAGATGTACTAAGGATCATCCTATATCAAATGTGATCGGGGATTGATTCGTGATATAGTATACGTATATAAAACAACTCAAATGCAAATCTCAACCAAATGCCCTTAACCAAGGAAAAAGGTCAAAATCTACACAAAGAGATTAAATATATAAGAATCAATAATAAAAAGATTCCGGAAGAGATATTCCCGGGTCGTATGTCCCAACGAGGCTGCAATTGAAAGTTATCCTGGTTTGAAGAGAAATTGACTGATGGAGAATATATGATATGAACACTGATATAATTATCACAACTACAAATTTAAATTAAACTCTAAATACTAACTCTTTAATCTACGGGTAACAGTAAAGGACAAAATGGGAGATCTTAAAAACATGGTAACAAATATCGTTATAGGGAAAACTAAAAATAATATCTATACTGAAATACGGGGGAACAGAAAATCAGTATCAGGGGGGGAAACCTAAATGACTAAAAATTAAGAAAATAAATGTGTCTAAATGTAAATTAAAAATCAAAATTAAATTCTAATTAAGTTAATTATGAAAACTAAAAGAAAACTAGAACTAAACTGAGGTCGCTTTGAATGTAAACAAAAAAACGGTAAAACAGCACCCGGTAACAACTGGTTCTAAGACTGAAATTAAGGAAAAAATTAATGCTTATACAAAATTTTAAATATTTTTCCTAACAACTAAAAACAAAAGAAAATTTTATAAAAAAGTAAAAATATTTTTTATTAATTTTTGGATTTTTATGAATTTTTAAAGATTAAAAACTAATTAAAACTAAGAAAATAGAAAAAGACAAAAAATAAAAAATTATAAAAGAATTCCTAAAAAAATAAAATTAAATAAAGAAAAAGTTAACAATTCTAAAAATATAAAAATGCCCAAATTTTACTGATTATATAAAAAGTAATTAAACTAATTAAACTTAAACCTAATTTATATTAATTAAATTAAATAAACTAACTGTGGTTAACCTAAGGGACTAACAGTGAAAAGGCACAAGGACAAACGGGGTAACAGGCTAACTAACCACAGGGACTAACAGAGGTAACTACAAAAGATAAAATTACACAATTGGTCCCTGAGAGAGAACCCGATTACAAAGAGAGTCCTAAGTGCTTATTATCAAAAAGTCAAAACAGGAAAGTTGTAAAGGGGCTTAATGGCAACATTTTTCATAATAAGCACCATTTCTGAAATCCACTAAATAAGCCAGAAAATGAAGCTTTTGGACTGACAGAAACTTAATAAGCTTATGAGCTTATTTTACTTGGCCTTTTGGGATTTAAGCCAACAAGATAAGCTATAATTCATGGGGGACAGATAAATAGGAGAGGGGAGTCCTAAAATAAGCTAAGTTATCTAGAATAAGCCCTAAAATAAGCTGGAATTTGAATAAGCTAAGTTAACAGTTTTATATAAAAGAGAGAAATAATGGACTTTAAGGGCTAAAATAAGCTGACTAAATAAGCTAGCTAATTGAAATAAGCTGCTAAACCTAATAAGCCTACCTATAAGCTATGTAAATAAGCAATAAAAACATGAGGCCTAATATAAAATAAGCTAGAAAAATGGGGCTTAAAATGGTGCTCAGCACCAGGGGAGGGCAACCAGGCTAGGGGGCTTTTTTACCTTATGAAAATAAGCTCTTAAGGGCTTATTGGCCAAAACCAAATACAAACAGACTAAAAGGGCATGTAATTAAGCTTATTTCCAAAATTTGAGAGCTTAGGAAACAATATAAGCTGCTGAATTGGTGGCTTAAAAAAGGAGGGTTCTAAAAAATTTGCAAAGCCAATTTTTTTTTGACTTATTCTG
>BQNB010195291.1:0-11378 GCA_026074375.1 Tanacetum coccineum | reverse complement strand
GAACAGGTGCAATAAACAAAAACATGTTCATAGTGGAAATATTGCTCCAATATTTGTCAAACTTCTTCATCATTTTGTTAGTAAAGGTCCTAGCTTTTACTGATTGGATCTTTGCAGCCTATAAAGGATGATAGTCAAGATGTATAAATACAAATGACTATGTAGAAACAATGACTATGAATACAATGTGTTAATGCGGAATCTTAACACAGGTACTAAGAATAACAATGAACAACTGAATAACAACTTTATTAACGTGTTCTTGAGGATTACAGATTGCTAACTATGATTCTATATTTCTGTCTTCCTCTGTATTGTTGTCTCTCTTTCTAACTATGCCAACAGTTATCCTTTTATAGATTAAGGATAACCCTAATAGGCTTACAAATCTTTTTCTAAAATATCTCATAAATATCTTTTAAATATCTTTTAAATATCTTCTCAACGGTACTAACTAACTTTCTACTAACGGTACTAACTATCTAACAGTACTTAATACTTTGTACTGTCGGTACTAAGTATAACTGTCAGTACTAACTATTTGTACTGTCGGTACTAAGTTAAGAAAACATTAATCCTAACAATCATCCCTTAAACATGAATGTTAAACTATTTTAACTTCATGTTTCTTCAATCCTTTAAGCTTCTTTAACGCACAGAGGATGTATCCAAACATTCTTTATCATTTCTTAATCTTGTACACTCTATCCTTCTTTAGCAGCAACCTTGTCTTTTCAGCAATTCAGCAACATCTTTTCAGCTACTCAGCAACATCTTTGAGATGTATGTTGCCTTTGACGTATCTATTGATGGCCGTGAAGAAGACTTCTTTCTCCTAAATGGAGTGTAGTGGTAGAATAGTCGTAATATAACCCCTTATACGTCAAGGATAGAGAGAGCGAAGAGACACTATACGAAACGTAGACCTACGGCTAAGTATATTAGGGGTTGAATAGCCCTTACACCCAGACGTGACGACCCAAGGGCTGTGTAAAAGAGTGCGAATTGATTGAAGATTCAAGCTAAATGTAAAACGGACCATTTCTATTTACTGAAGTAACAACGACACCAAAACTAGCCAACGTCCTAATTCGAGCGGTAATTAAATATAGGAGTGTGAGTATTTCGACTAAAAGAATTAGTGCGAGTCCTCTTATGGCAGACTTAGGCTGGACGGCGGGTGAGAAGGGACCAAGCCAACCAATGATAGTCGCCGATGATGAGCGTCGCGAGAGTGCATATTTTTGATTTCGTCGAATGAGCAATAAGTCCATGATTCTCGTTGTTTTCTTAATTGATTTTGATTTTTCGTTTGACATTATGTGTTGTAGCGGGATTATCGCCGCCGAATTATGTGGAAAATGTGCTTTATGTGTTATGTGCTTTAAATGGTAGTGGGCGTTCATGTCACTTTTTCGTGACCAGTGATGCGGTTTAGGATGAAAGCGAATGAGTGTAATCGCCCAAGTGAGAATTTATATGTTAATAACGTGGTGGACATCGCCGAAATCTGTTGACGATGTGGCTTTAACAGTACCCATGAGAGTGAGTGTAGACAAATTAGAATTAGCCGTGTTTATGTTGGAATTATCGTCGAGGTGGCTTGACTTTGTGGCAAGCTCGGTACGATGAGGAAAATGTGACCGGAGGGGTATAAACCTAGGTGTCAGAATGAATAATTATGCCAAAAACTTCAAAGCAAAGCGAATATGATAAGTACTAATAGTCGCCAATGCTTGGTTGAGAGCGGGCATGATGAATGCCTTTGTATGAGGCCAATTCATCAAGTCATCATGTAAAAGATGGCGAGCGTACAATAGGTACTTATGTGATTATGTTGTGGCATGTGTAAACAAATATCGTAAGATAATTAGGAGAATCTATTGTGTTTCGGATTATTCTTTTTTTTCGCAACCGGTGAGGCATTGGTTGCATGAGACCGGGAAGGCGAACATGTGTATTTTAGTTTTGGAATAATAATGATAATTTGATTTGGATAATGGTATACTTAGTATACATATATATCAGATTTGAGTATTGACTTCTATCTTAGTTTTAGTTCGCGGACGTATGTTTTGGATTTTAGGTAAACGAAGCATATTCTCCGGTTTTGAATATTAGTATAATCCTATTTGAAGGTGCGACTTATACTTTTGATTTTTAATTAACGACGTAATAGATTTATTTTAATCGTGGGATATAGTCTGTGACTATATTGTATTTCTTATGAAGAACTCTACTATAAAAGTAAAACGATCGTGATTTGGTTTTTGTCCGAAATACATTTTCGCAACTTATTTTTGCCTCATTTGATAAGAGCTACTATGATTTTGTTTGAGTTTCGTGGGATAATATTTACCGCTTGTTTTGTCGTGCGCGTGAGTCCCACCCAGGAATAAGTCGAACAGCGGAGTAATTGTATCACACATTATTTGAGAGATAAAGGACTAGGTAGTAGCCTGCGACGATGACGAGAAGCCGTCTGGCCAGCAAAACGACGATAAGCAAGTAGGAAAGGATGAGCACCGAGGACGGCGCTCCCTTAAGGTGAGTGGAACGTAACAACCCGAGTTGCACGGCGCATATGACGATAGCGAGTTCGACGTCATTATAATTATCTTGTGAGCTTTCATAAACAAACGTCGACATTTAAAATTTTAACTGTCGTAAATAATTATTTCCGCAAGTACTTAATTACGACCGGAAATTTAAAATATTTATTTTGATGTTTCGCGAGTCACTGTTCGAACACGCGTTCGTTAATCGTTTTGGAGCATCGTAAAAATATACGACGCGCCCCGTTATTATTTTCTTAACCGTAAATTTTTATTTTTGAACCTCGGTGTCTTTGTTCCTCGACCTTGACCATAGCTCGCGTTTAAAGCTCGCGTTTCATTTAAATAGTGTTACAAATAGCTAACCTTTTAAATTAAAGACTTATACACAAGAAAGTAAATAAGTAAATACAAAAGAAAAAATATAATTTTTTACATGCTTATGAGGCAAAAGGCCGACGCCTAGGCTCCACGCCCAAACACACTCTATTCATTTTTGAGTTCCAAAGTTAATGATTATCTGCTCTTGCCCTCATTTTGGTTTAAGTCCTACTCTAGTTTAAAAGAAAAACACATAGTGTGAAAATTTGTTTTCTCTTCTTCTTGTCCTTGTGGGTTCGGCCGAGTATAGGAACACACACACTCTCACCATTTTTGGTGTTTTTGATTTTCTACCAAACATATATTATTTAGGAAGCTTTAAATTGATCACCCATGCAAGAAAAATATACATGCAATAAGGTTTTGAGTAAGTTCGAGTTTTGATTGAAACTAAGGGGTTTTTGGTTTGGTGGTGGGTTCGAATCAAGCTAAAGGCACACACGGGTGTGTTTGATTTATTAAAAAGTCATTTGGGTTGATTTGAGTTAAGATTTGGTTTGGTTGGGTTGAGCCGCAACATACACAACAAAGGAACAAGACGAAACCGTGACCGAGTCCGACATAACTCTAATAACATTGTGAGCACCCTTTTTATTTTATCACGTCACTTTGTTCGTTAGATTTGATTTTGTTTACAACAATGCATGTGAGAATCGGGAAAGGCTTGTTACTAGTGTTATATTTATTTTTGTGATTCGATTGATTTTCGGTTATTGCATGTGATGAAATCCGATGGGTATTGCGCTAGACTAGATTGGAAAGGATAGTTGAGATGTTAATTAGGCTAAATGATGGTATTTTGATGATTGTTGGAAGTCAAAAATGTAGTTTGATGAAGTTTTGAATGTGTCAAATTCGTGCAGAATCTGTGGCACGCAAACCAGGTTCGAAAATTTATGAAAACTGATTTTTGATGTTTAAATATAATAGAGTTCGTCTTAACGTACGTTTCGGTAATTTGAATGTCCCGTAACTCCTAATAACGAAGAGATTACGACGAAAACAAGTTTTGAAAAACTTATAAATTTCAAACAACACTTTGGTAATTTATACTTGCTGATCTGATTTTCAACAACGATTTTGGGTACTTTCGAGTCCGTTTCGGCCTTCCGGCAAAACACGAAAATTGTCCGGAATGACGTTTTCTATAAAATCTTTTTCTTGTCAAAGTCACGAAAACGTGATATAGGGGGTCAAAACCGATGGTCAAACTGCTGCGTTTTTATTAAAAATACAAGTTCCTGCAGAAACTTGTAGGGGCATTTTGGTCATTTTCTGTCGCGATTCAGGTCTCGGCTAAAGCTAAAACGTTGTCCGGAATATCGTTTCGCATAAAATTTCTTATTTGTCCGAATCGTGAAAATGTGATTTAAAGGGTCATTTGACGTGGGTCAGATTTGGGTAAAAATAAATATAAGTATAAAAGTTAAACAAAGTCTATCGTTGACTTTTGAAAGTCAACAGGTTAATATTAAACTTGTCAGACATAATAAAAGTGAGTAAACGCTATTATTACTAAGAGTAAGACATTTTAGACTTAACGATGGATACGAACGGGGTATATTCTAAAAATAGAAACTTTAGTAATAATCGAAAAATAATATCGATATGAGTAATTAATAACCACGTTGAACGTCGAGGGTTCGACGAGATAACTAAATATTATCATAAATATAATTGGATGCCGAGACTTACTAAAAATGGTAACCTTCCGAAAATAGTAACTTTCTAAAAATAGAAAGTTATTAAAAATATAACGTTTTCAATTAAAGTCACGTAAGATAAAACGTTAGGAACAATTATAACACAATGTTGTGGGGTTTTGGGATCTAAGGCGCAAGTGAATTTCTCATCACATGTATGAATGTATGTATATATATATATATACCATATATATGATTTTGTTGATACGATGTACGCATCGTTGACTATACTTTTCGGAATAGTAATCGAGCGAAATAAATTATAGGTCGTGATCGTGTTCGTTGTTTTTCTTTGAATTGTTTCGGTTATTTGATCTTCGACTTCGACCAAGTTGAGTTCATAGCCTCGCTTTTAAAGTTTTCAATGTTTTTAACTCCGCGAGGGGGATATATTGCTTGTTTTGTGAAATTAAACGCAAACTGTTTTTGATACTTGAATATGATTCCTTCACTACTGAGTATATGCCTTTTTCTGTGTATCCGTTAATTGCCTACTTTGTGTTGGTGAACGCTAATGCATTAAATAGATCTATTGGATTTGACAACCCTGTCCGGGGTTTGAATCAGTTGGGACCACCCTGTCAAACGGACATTTTGTTATTAGTATTAGGGGAAGTGGCATACTTCCCGGACATGATTTCGTCCTACGGGATGAATGTGTTAAGTTTCGGTACATGGGCTCTTTAGTTGGAAATCATAAAAGTTATAACTTGCTTACTCACAAAGCAACGTTATTGATGTTTTGTGGAACCCAAATTATGCGTTCTATGTGTCGATTATAAACTCTATGAATTCACTCAACGTTTTGTTGATGTTTTTAAGCATGTATCTCAGGTTATTTGCTGTTGATGGCTTGGATGAAACGGAACGCGGATATCAAGGACGGTGCCTCGGTGAAGTTTTGTCATAAATTAAAAAATGATGTTTTTAGAAATCAAGTCGTGTTGTGACTTTTAGAAATAATTTCTATGATGGTATTGGGACCTATGTAACTCTGATCATTCTTATAAATGAAATAAAGTTTGTTTTATAAACGTATCTTTGAACGTTTACTAGGACTCGTGTGCATGTATTATGAAGTAGCACCCCAATCGTTGTATTCCGCTGCGTATCGCATTTTGGGGGTGTTACAGAGTGGTACCAGAGCACGAGTTGTAGTGAACTAAGTCGTTTTACAAAACTTGGACTACAACTGTTTTTGGAAAACTGCCACGAGTCTTTCACCGTTGTTCGATATCCCCGCGCGCATCGTTCTCGATCCTTAGAAGCCTTATGTGATGTATTTGATTGCATATTATGTGCGTAACAAGTGGGATACGCTTGATATAAGTAATGATTATATAAATATATACATACGGCATCTATTCTATGATGTGTGGTTATATATATGTAATTTGGTATTCGCATCTCGCGAAAAGCTTAAAATCTCCTTTTATGCATTTGATGCAATGTTATAAAACCATCCTAATATGTGATGAGTATAATTTTTTTACACATGATTAAAAGATATGTATAATGGTTACTAATATAAGTATTTCTTCTATTTTTGTAGTATCATGGGCGAACCTCTGTCGCCGGATCGCGTATTCGATTTTCTCGAAGACGAGCTAGAGCCGCACCCAGCCTACGATTTCTTTGCACCCGCACCGTTACCAGGGTATGCTGGTAACCCGAACAACAACAATGGGTGGCTGGTGGCGGATGATTAGATACTTGGAGAGCTTGAGGTTATGGCGGACGAGCAGATGGTCGTTCCTGCGGTTGGTGAGATTGCCGAGCAAATGGTTGTACGTGTTGTTGAGGAGGTCGATGAGCCAGTAGCTGAGGCCGAGAAGGAGCCGATGATCGCTCCCGTAGTTGACATAGGAGAAGGGCAGATGGATGCTCCAATGATGGATATGGAGGAGGACCTGGCTGCGTTGTTCGATGATGACGATTTCGAGGATGATGCCTCCGATGGGTTTGGCGAGGAGGAGGTCTAGGATGTAAATAAGGATTGGTTGATGGCTCCTACCACACCACCTCCGATGCTAGCGGTGCCCTCGCCTAATGTCTATGAGGTTTCCTCACTCAGCCTCAGGACTTCCTGTACCTCTATTCGTGATTGAGGATTTGAGTTCCCGCCTGGGTAACCTAGAGTACGGACATGAGTAGTTGGTGCAGAGGGTTAACCAGGTGAGTGACGCAGAGGTAGCAGCTGGTGTTACCATTGGGGAGTTAGGCCCGTGGGTCTATGCTGTTAAGGGACAGGTACAGGTGGTAGTGTCCCAGATGGCCCATGCTGTAGACAGGTGGGAGCAGGTAGGTGCTCAGGTTGAGCAGGGTCAGCAGACGGTGGCCCAGAGAGACGAGACAGTTGTAGAGTTGATTCAGCATGTTCAAGCCTTGCAAATAGATGTGCAGCATAGAGACACGCAGATCCA
The DNA here is from genome assembly GCA_026074375.1 of Tanacetum coccineum. NCBI lineage: Eukaryota > Viridiplantae > Streptophyta > Magnoliopsida > Asterales > Asteraceae > Tanacetum > Tanacetum coccineum. Next base: position 4,316 of record BQNB010195291.1, on the reverse strand, counting down.
GCAGCTGCAGACTACGGTTACTGAGATGAGCAGCAGGGAGAGCTCACTGATGCAGTGTATTTTGGGATTGGATAATCGACTTGCAGCATTAAAGAGAAGACCCCCAGGATCCTAGTAGTCCTATTAGTATTTCATTTTGATTTTGATTTAGATTATGACCATTTGTATAGCCACTAAACTGCTAGTGTTAGTTAGTGAGGTCATGTTGCCGGGTGTATTTTGGTTTTTGTAAATACCGCAGCCCTTTAGATATGTTAGGACTCCTGTATTAGAAACTTAGACTCATCAGGATTGGATGTATCGGTCTTGGAACCAGAGATTGTAACTTTTGGGGGATTTTTGTTGTACGTGTACTACCCCTAGCATTGTTATTATTATGGTTATGGGATCATGATTATCTTTTGATTATGAGTTTGTATGATTGTGGATGTTGATATATATTGGTTGGTCTTGCTATTAGACTGACCCAATCCCGAGCGTGAAATGATTCCGTTTGGTGGATCTTTCGCACATGTATGATATTATCTTGCATTATCCATAGGGGGGGTACTATTGTTTCTGAAACTTGTTGTGACCATTGACCAAACTGTATTTAATAATGTTTTGTGAGTTGATAAATTTTAAACTATGAATTGCAATAACGAATTTGTGTGTTGAACAAGTGTAGTGGCGCGAATCATATTGACTGTGTTGTATAAATTGTTTGTGCAGACAATGGAAAACTATGTTTTCCAAATTTCATAAAGTGACCCTATGGTGTCAAATAAACCTCTTCTAAAAAAATTATAATAATATATGTAATAAATAAATGTTTTAAAATGAAAATACCTTCTTTACATAATGCATATGAGAAAAAAAAATTAAATAAAAAGAATGGAAGATGATGTTATCCTTGTTGGAAGATAGAAAACCCTATAGGTTATGATATGTTATTTCATTACTATTTATAAATACAAATAGACAGGCTTGAGCCCAATGACAACTAGACTACGGCTAAGGATGATGAATGTACTGATAATGATTATCCAATCATCCAACTCATGATTATCTAATCATCCTAAAATACATGTTGACAAACAAATCATCCAAAAATATATCAACTAACATTGGAAGGTAGCCAATGAAATAATCTATCATCTAATACTCCCTCGCGTAGGAAGCTGTAACACCCAAAACTTCATCTTTTCTTTTTTTTCTTTTTTTAAGAAGGAAACAAAAGTTAAGAAGGAAAGTAAATAAAACTTCTGATTAGAATGACTTTGAAAAACAAATAAAACCAGAAAGAGATTGATTTGGTTGAGAAGGATTGAGGAGAAAGCTATTAGAAAAGAAAAATAAACGTATTGAGAAGGCTTAAGGAAATTGATTTTCATTTATTTGTTGTTGTTGAGATTTGTTAGATGAAAAGAGAAAAAAATGAAAGAGATTGGAAAAGAACGCAAGAAAGCAGATGAAAACAAAAGAGGATACCTTAGAAAAGAACGCAAGAAAGGAGATGGAAACAAAAGAGGATACCTTTAGAAGAATTAGATAGAAAGCAGGGTCATAGCCGCATGTTAAGATGCCTCAAATTAAATAAGACAGAAAAATAACAAAACTAAATCAAATATATGGTATAAGTTTGAGCAAGATCAGTAGCATAAGAGACAAAAACGTACGTGATGATAACAGAAAAATGAGAGATTTTTTTTTAATTTAGTAGCGGCTTATGGTGGCCGACAACTAGGGTTTTGAAAATAGAGATAGGATGGAGAGAGATTTGATTCTTTTTGGAGAGGATAGAAGCGGCTCATGACGGCCGACAGTTAGGTTTTGAGAATGAAGATAGAGAGATATGATTCTTTTGGAGAGGATGTTCGTTTGTTTATGGTCACAAACGGTGGAGGAGAGATTTGACAGGGTGGTAGAGCAGCGGCAGCGGCGGCTTGATGATTGAGTAGGTCTCAAGATCGTACCAATGTCTCTGATACCATATTGGAAGATAGAAAAACCCCGAAAGATATGATATGTTATTTCACCACTATTTATAGATACAAGTGGATAGGCTTGAGCCCAATGACTACAATACAACTAATAAAATAAATGTACAAGACTAATCCTATAATCATATCAAATATAAGAGTCAACTATGACTCACTAATATTATCAACTAATTTAATATATTCATCTAATAAACATATGACAACGCGTTAGGTTCACAATGGAAGCTACTATTTACAAGATCAACACGCAAAGGCGCTGGTATTACCAAAAATGATCAATTTGTGGAAAAAAAACTAATAGAAGAAAAACCGTTTCCTAAGTGCAAGGACCACGGACCTCAAACAACAAACATCTACAGGTAAAAAAATCCTCTACACAACATACTAAATATTAAAAAAACCTCCTTATTGCAGCTACTGCTTCAAATCTATTGTCAATGATAGCTCGGCAACTACCTCCATCACATGCTTCAATGAGCAATAAAATACGCTAACAAGAGATTGCAATTGGGGTGTATTGGCAAAAACCATGGACAAGGACCCTTACATACTGTTGTCATGCCTAAAAAAACTTGAAGATACAACCCACACCTTCCAATTCCACTTTGACACCATGATCACTACAAAAAGACCAGACTTATTCTGGACAAAGTTTTCAAAAACCCAACCCTTGCCCTACCCGGACCAATCCCAACAAAAACATCCGAGCCACAAACTACAGTCCAAGTGAAAGAGACCTTTCCACATGACGCCACAAAAGTGACCCAGCTAAAACAATATCACCTCAATAACTCAACCTACAGCCATCAACTCCCACTAGCCCGAAACTTACATCTACCGAAACCAAAACACAAGGACCCCAAAATGAAAAGTCAATGGAAGAGGCAGACACGAAAAACAAATTACCAAAGACATCAGTTCGAAAAACACTATTTGGAAATGATCCAGAACCTGATGTAACTGAAGCATCCAAGAAACAGAAACACAGCCAATGAATCAATCCTATGAAACTTAACTGTCATCTCTGTCTTTTGTAATACTAACTATCTAATGTAGGCATGTTGTCCTACTTGTGAAAACACCATATGTACCTGCAAGTAGTAACTTTTGTTCTCTAAACAATGTACGTAGCTATAACTACTACCTTTTGTGCTCCCACTATCACCAACACATTATGACTATGGATAAGCCTCTCTTACTACAAAATACATGTAAAACTTACAAACCAAGGTTGAAAAGATACATCTACAACTAATTGCTGACAATAAATATATATCAACACACAACAAGAAGAAGGTCGATATATATTCATATAAACTACTAACAACAACCATATACATAACCAAAAGGAAGTCATAAACATTGTCAACAGGTGAAACTAAGAACAACCTAAACAACACACAGACACAAACCCTACATACGACTATCAACCACCCAAAAGAAACAAGCAATCGCACCACTAATACTCCATATCAGCCACATTTTTCTCCCTCTTACGAACAGCCACATACATTTTATCCACAAATGCATTTACAACACCCAAATGTCCCAAGTCCTCCATTTAATTAGCCCTTAACCGATTCAACCACCCTGAAGTCGGACTACAACCCACGGTATGCTCCAAATGATGAATAACATGACGGCGCCTTAATATCTTCTCTGACACTTCGGAAGACAACACATCGCCATCGATCTCAGCTCCACCATATCCGGTACCTCTCTACGAAACCACACACGCATTTAATCTTCCAAAGCAACACGATCAGTAGGAAGCTCAACCATGAGAGAGTTTTAAAGAAAAAAAAACAAAGGATAAGTAATTGATACAATAAACCACCTATATATAAAAGAAAACCAACCCATACCATCATTATCTAGCCATATTTAAACAGTGGCATGCCGTTACTACACACACAAAAGCAATCAAAACGCCACCTTTCAAAATAACCCACAAATAATAGAACAAAAAACCCCAAACACAATAAACTATAACTTGGCTCTTAAAAAAGTTTACACAACAAATATAACCCCTTAAATATGGAAAACACTCAACCAACATAATAAAACAAGGTTTTTAGCCCGCGCTTCACTGCGGAGCGCGGGGCTAAACTGCGTTGAGTCAAGAGGAATCTCGCTTGTGTTTCACTTGACAAAACTAAAATAAAATATGTAGAATGAGTTAGTTAAGTTCATGTACATAGCAAAGCGTCAAAATGTCAGCCAAGTGCACATAACTATTTGAAAAATATGTATTTACATATACTAACATCATCTTAAATAAGTATGATGCAATCTTTTCCAATGTTTTGGTTACCATTAGAGATGTAAATGGAC
>BQNB010195287.1:0-11379 GCA_026074375.1 Tanacetum coccineum | reverse complement strand
ATAACAATTGTCTTTATAATATTCCGCTGCATAATTGTTATCATTGTTATTGTTTATCCTAGATTAAAGTTCTAAACAAACTAAGCTTACAACGATCTAAGGGGTTATTGAAACTCCATAGATTTATAGGTTTTATATTTTTGTATTTTTCTTTTCTTCAAAAATATTTACATTTCGATGTTTGATGAAATATCAAGCAGATTCATTTGCCAGAACCTCCAATTTTGCTGGAGTCAAACATCTCATACCAATCTATCTGACAAGATACTCAAACTGATCTTGTGGAATGGCTTACGTAAACATATCAGCTAATTGGTATTCAGTTCTAACAAAATACAATTCTATTATACCATGTTCAACCTGTTCCTTTATGAAATGGTAACGGACTTTGATGTGCTTGGTACGAGAGTGCTGCACGGGGTTGCATAAGATTGCTATGGCTGACATAGAGTCGCACTACAATATTATTTTTGTTGTAATCAAAGTCATAATCCTTAAGCTGTGTCCTCATCCATAATACTTGAGCACAACTTGCAGATAACGTCACGTACTTTGCTTCTGCTGATGACATTGCAGTGCAGTCATGCTTCTTTGACATCCAGATGACTAACTTATCACCTAGGAACTATATTCCTCTAGAAGTGCTTTTGCGAGTATCAATGCATCTGACATGATTAGCATTTGAAAATGCGGTTAGTTCAAATCCAGAATCCTTTGGATACCAGAGTCCTATATTTATAGTACCCTTTAAGTATCTAAAGATCCTTTTAACCTCTTTGAGGTGCTTTTCTGTTGGTCTTTCTTGATAACGTACACAGTAACAGACTGCTTGCACTATGTCTGGTCTACTAGATGTCAAATACATGAGTGACCCGATCATACTACAATATTTTGTTTTTTCAATGGGTGATCCACTCAAATCTGCATCCAGTTTAGGTTTAGTAGTCATTAGTGTACCAATGCTATCACATTTATCTATACCATGCTTTTTGAGTATTTCTAAAGCGTACTTTCCCTGGTTGATAAATATATCTCTTGTGGATTGGTGGATCTGAAGGCCTAAAAAGAATTTCATTTCCCCCATTAAGGACATCTCAAATTTATTATGCATTAGTTTTTCAAACTTTTTTAGAGTATTTAGGGTTTGTAGACTCAAAAATTATGTCATCTACGTAAATTTGCACAAGTAGAATGTCCTCCCAGTATCTTATTGTAAACAGAGTAGGGTATATAGTAACTTTAGTAAAACCTTTAGACATCAAGAAATTTAAGAGTTCATCATACCAGGCTCTTGGAGCTTGCTTCAATCCATATAGAGCTTTCTTTAGACGGTAAACTTTTTCTGGATGATGAGGATCAATGAACCCATCTGGTTGAGCAACATAAACCTCCTCATTCAGTGGACCATTAAGAAATGCCGTTTTAACATCTATTTGGTAGATTAGAAAAGATTTATGTACCCCAACGAAGAGCCAAACAGCTTCCAAGCGAGGGATTAGAGCAAAAGATTCCTCAAAATCAATACCCTTTTCTTGTTCATAACCCTTAGCTACAAGTCATGCTTTATTGCAAATTACAGTTTGATCTTTATCCTTTTTGTTCTTCCATAACCACTTTAGCTTCATGACTGTTTTGCCAAATGGTTTGTCGATGAGTTCCCAGACTTGTAGTCTGTCGAATTGATGAAGCTCATACTGCCTTGATCCATGCGGAATCAGCCATTGCTTCCTTAATGTTTTTTGGTTCAGCAGTACTCATGATGAGCGCGAACATACACATTTTTGGATCAGTTGCAAGTTGTCGTCTAGTTTGCACTGGCTTGGATGGATTTCCACGAACTTGTTCTAGCGGGCGATCTTTAGTCCATCGGTGTTCAGATTGATGATGTTTGTAGAATGTATGCATGTTAGAATTATCAACATTGCGAGTAAAAGATTCTGCTTCTTCACGTACCGGTGTACTGAAGATGTTGTAAAATTCATTTTCGTTAATTTGTGCATCTGCTGCTTGATAAATGTTGTTTTCCTCAGCATTGACATTTGTTGTTAGAGTGACCGGTTCTATAGTAGGTAGAATATTTGCTGTAGGTTGCGTGTCTTGTTGTTTAGAATTATCTGATAGAGCGAAAGACTTTGACACACTTTGATTTCCTACAGTGAAGTATTCTTCAAACAAAGGACTGAATAGAAATTCCAAATCTTGTAATGATAGAGAAATTGTGTCTGCTAGAGGAGAAATATTTGGAACTAGCATTGAACTTGATGGTTCATTGCTGTGGCCATGAGTTCCGAGTTCTGAACGGTTATGATCAGAAGTCTTTTGTAGTTGGGGTACGGGGCCAGAGTTGTCATAATTTGACGCCTTTGACAATTCCTTGATTTCACTAAATTTGATATGAATGGATTCAACTATCAATCTGGTTCTTGTGTTGTAGACTCTATATCCCTTTGACTGAGTAGAATATCCCACCAAAATGCACGAATCCCCTTTTTCTTTCATCTTTTCAAGGTTTTCACCATTTCTGGTTATGTAACAAGTGAAACCAAAGATGTGAAGGTGTTTAAGAGAAGGTTTTCTGCCATTGATGATGTGATATGGTGTCTTTTCGTGTCCGAGGATGATGAGAGATCTGTTCTGAGTGTAACATGCGGTTGCTATAGCTTTAGCCCAAATGAATAAAGGAAGTTTAGAAGTTGAAAGCATCGCTCGAGCAACCTCAACGAGAGTACGGTTTCGTCTTTCGACAACGCCGTTCTGTTCAGGTGTTCGAGGAGTGGAAGTTTGATGTTCAATGCCTTCTTATTTAAAATAAGTATGGAGTGTCTTGTTTAAGTACTTTGTGCCTCTGTCTGTATGATTGCGTTGAATCATCTCGAGAAATCTTTAATTACTTCTGGTGACTCATCCTTGGTTCTTAAAAAGTGAGTCCAAGTGTATCGGGAGTAGTCATCTACAATTACCCGAATGTATTTCTTCTTGTTAATGCTTTCAATCCGCGTTGGACCACATAAGTCTATATGAAGCAAATTTAACTGTCTTTTCGAACTTGGAATAGTCTTTGTCTTGAATGTGCTTCTCTTTGCTTTACCCAGTTCACATGAAGAACATAGTTGATCCTTGACATATTTAAACTTTGGTAAATCAATGACAATTTCTTTCTTTGAAAGCAAGTTAATGGTGTCGAAGTTAAGATGAGAAAATCTTTGATGCCATAACCATGCTTGAGTTGGTGAAGCCTTAGCCACGAAACAAATTGGATTTGGTGACGTTGTTTCTTGAAAAGATATTGTATAGAGATCAGATCCACAATTATCGGTTAGTAAATCATTTCCCTGAAGATCTCTTACAAAACAAGTCAATTTCCAGAATAAACCCTCTTGATCCTGATATTTCCTTGAACCAAATCCCAATAACCAATAATTAGAGCAAATTGATCATTTTCAAAACGAACGGTACCTAGATATTTCTCTATGAAACTACTCAACAGCTTGAGGTTTCCTGTCATATGCTTGGTGCATCCAGAGTCAACAATGAAGAGGATGAGTTGAACAATCTGCAAGATAATTAGAGGACGATAGAACACTTGACAGACTGGATCCTAAAGAGTTTGTTATCTTCAAGACATTACTTATCCTAGATACATTATCTATAGTGGGACTAATGCTCGTTGACACAGTGTCTTTTCTAATTTTAGGTACCCATTTCTTTTTGGTCTTAGGAATCCGGTTACATCCTGAGGGACATTGTTTTTCTATCTACCATTTCCATGCCTTATTTATTTTATCATACAACATCCGAAAGTAACTCTTGGATTTTTGGATAGTGGAATCTGATGCAACTATTTTCTTATGGGGTGTTACAACATATTTGTTCGCTTAACTTTTGGGTTTTTTAGTACTAATAGGCACTAATTTAGGCTTCTTAGTTCTAGTATTCATGTCATTGATATATTTAGAAACATAAGCATCATGATTCAAATTAAACACATATTTTCCACAAGTAACACAAACAACATTAACATTTAAAGTTTTGACTTTTAAACTGTCATTACATGTAGTTACATACTTTGTTTGATTAGAAATACTAGAAATCCTATGGTGGTCTTCTACTTCCGTCTTCTTAGGCTTCACTTGACTACTGTTTTGCACGACCTTTTCTTTCATCGGAGTTCTCCTAAGCTGTAGTCTGCTAACACTAGTGTTGTGAATTACTCTTATAGAGGTAGACACGTGAGGATTAGTATTCCTAGAAGTCTAAGGCAACTGAGATGCTCTAGTTTGTGTTGTCCTAGTGTCAATCTGATACATTCTGGGTTTAATCAAATTTGTGTTTCTTACAGCTTGATTTGCTGTTTGAGGTAAAGTCTGTATAGTGACTGGTTTTGATAAACCCTTTGGCATATTAGTTTTGGTAACCGACTTTGTCTTTGAAAAACTTTTCCTCTCAAGAGAGTCTAAAAAAGGAGTCGGTTTGCCTAAAACTGATGGTTTTGGAATCCTTTGTGCATTTGGTTGTCGAACAACATATGGTTTATCAAACTTAGTATCCATAATTTTTCCTTTATTTTTCTCGATGAGTTTCTTTAACTCACTTATAGAAATGTTCTTGTCTTGCAATTGAGCTTTCAAATCTTGTATTTCGAAATATTGTTCACGTTCTTTTAGAAATACAGTTGATCAATTTTGTTTGCAAACTATGTCATTTTTCATTTGTTCTTGACATTGTTGTAAAGCAATTTCAAGAGAAATTGAATGTTGTTTAAGTTTAGCAAAACTTCTTAAAAGCTTATTATAAACTTCTTTACTAACATTTTTAGTTTGTTTAGAAATCTTTTCTGCAAGGCATTCACATTCTTTGATTTTATGATGATACAAACATTGCAATTTAGTATGAGCATCTAAATCAGATAAATAATGCAAATAAGAAGACATAACATCTTTTGAAACACACTCTTGGAGAAGTAGATCATATATATTTGAAAAATCAGCTTTGTCAGATTCAAGTTCATCAATCTCTTTTTCAAGTGATTGAACGTACTGTAAATCTACAAACATCTCTTTTTTTAAGTTCACTTACAAATTTGAAACTATCATTTTGTGTCTTTAGTTTAAGAGGAATCAAAAAAAGTTTTCAAAAGCACGGTCATATCTTCAGTAGTTGGTGCACGAAATTTATCATATGTATGTTTTTCCAAGCTAAATCAACAATTTCTTTGAAATGATTTATGTTATTAGTCATTACATTATAAGCTTGTCTACTCTTGCTTATTGATTTTTGAGTAGGTAGAAAACCTATGTTTTAACAATGTGTGGCTTAGATTTAACAAAAGATTTTCTCTACATTTTCTTATGAATTTCATTTGCATGAGCCAACTGATCAAGATATTCCCGTGACGGTGGTTTGAAAATTTCATAAAGACTGTTTTTCTTTTTGTAGTCGTATGGTTTAACTTTGTCTTTATTCAATTTTGATTTACTCTGTTGTTCAAGAATCAATGTCTCTTTCCTATCAGGTGCAATTAAGTTTGCAAGATCACTTTTGTCATATGGAACTTCATACAAACATGGTTTTTTAGATTGAGCTTTCTTGAGGTACATAGGATTTGCAAAATTTGGTCTTCCATTATATGTTGAACCTTTGGGGGCTAACATATGAATGGTTTGAATTAACTGATTTCGTTTATAAACAATTTCATTAAAAAACTTTAGTAGTTTTTTTGCCGCAATCAATTTGTCAAGATCTTTTTCTCCCTTAAGTTTCAAATCCTTTATTACTGTATTTTTCTCTTTGACAAGACCTTCATAACTTGATTTTGTTAAAAGACTTTGTTTGACTAACTCATCATGTTTCTCTTTGACAACAGAAACTTCATATGCTTTTATTTTCAAACCTTATTTTATGTCATGTTCCTTTTGAGCTAATAGTCCTAAAGGTTCATTTAACTTACGTTCAAGTGTGTCTTTTCAATTATACGATCTTTGAAAAGTTTGTAGTTCTCAAGCTCAACCTCTTTATCATGAAGTGCACCTAAATATCTACCTCGAGTTCTATTAGACTTCTCAAGACTAGATTTGCACTCTTTAAGTATAGACTTACACTCTTGAAGTTCATAAGAGAGTGATGTGTTTTCTTTCTTTAATTGCTTTTGAATCTTTTTGTTTTCATTAGTATCAAGTTTTAAATTTGCAATTAAATTAGCAAGATCAACACGCTCATCATCACATTCTTTAGCATTTTGGTCAGCCTAATTATCATTGTCACACATATTCAATGAATTAAGAATGACATTACTATTATCCTTTTCCACTAAATGTGTGTCATTAATGGATTCAGGTTGTTCAAAATGCCGTCTCTCATTGGCAAACACATTATATTTAGCATTGTATTTTACCTTTTCCAATGGCTCATCATTAGATCCTGATTCTGCAGGTAAGACCTCCTGAATCTTTTCCATGAAACTCTAATGTGCTTCTAGTTCTTGTTCATCAATTTATTCATCCGTTTCCTCTAGCCAATCTGCTTGCTCTACTTGTAATGGAACACCTTTCTCAGCGTGTTTGCACATCAACATCTTTTCCTTGTGATAAATGTAATCTTTTGCCCTTTTTGGTTTTCTGCACTCCTTAGCAAAATGCCCAAATTCCTTATAATTGAAACACTGTATCCCAGTCAGCTGCACTACCTGACTGCCTACAGTCTCCCTAGCCCTAACAACGGTTAATGTCATCTAATTCCCAAACTGCCCATTCTGATTTTCATTCACGTATCTTGGAGTAGTATCCACATTCTTGATTCTGGAGTTTAAAGAAGTTCTAAGGTTGTTGTTGGTAGGTTTGTAGATATTTTTGAAGTATTTTGCAACGAGTGCCAAGTTTTCATGCATATCCTTATCTCTTTGAGCTTTGTTCTGGATCACTGTCTTCTTCAGAAGCTGACTCAGATGGAGGTGTGATTGGTTTAGCTATCTCTTTGCCTTTGTGTCTGGTAGTTGTATGATATCTGGTGGAAGATGATTGTTTTGATGATGGTGCATATGATCTGTGAGGTTTTGGTGCTTGATAATAAGTATCTGAATATTGTTGAGCAGCAACAACAAGTGCTAGTAGATTTGCATTCTTGGCTATCTTCTCAGCACGGATTTCATTAACTTGTTTTTGGTACTGTTCTAGAATTTCAAAGAGCTTGTGATATGATTCCTTGTCCAAGTTAATGGTTTGCTTGACATTAGTCATAAATCTTGACCATTCTGGTTGAAGTTGTTGAAGAAACTAAACATTTACTTGCATAGTAGCAACTTCCAACTAGTTTCTTACCATTTCATTCATCATTTTGTAAAACCTAGAGTAGTATGACTAAATTAACTCTCCATCTCGTAAAGTAAATCTGCCAAACTCCCAAAACAAACTAATCTTCACATCCTGCTTGTTAAGAGATTCACCTTGTTGTAGCCTTTATCATGAGCTGTTTTGCAAGCATCAACAGTTGAGTAAATTTTGTCCCCAATTCCAGTCAAGATCAAATGAATTGCTTCCTTTTCTACATCATAATGAGCTTTGTTTTCAGGAGTGATATTCATGAATGTCTCAACTGCTGTTTGTTTTGGAACTTCTGGAGATTCATCTATTCCAAGTTGACTTGGAATGATGATATGAGAAAGCTTATAAGGACCTTGTAAGATGCATTTCTTCAAGGCTTCACTGTATGGGCTTGTATCAACATATCTCATGAAATATGATTGCCACTGAGCATATCTTCCCATTGCAAGCATTGGTAGACGGTCTCTTAAACCAGCTACCATGATGTTGTTATGCATTTGACTGTCTGCTGTGGATGTTGTTATTGGAGTAGTCAGGATGAGTGATTGTTGTGTTATGAAGTGAAAAAGATTTTGTAGAATCTGAAGTGGGTAAAGTGATTGTTGTTGTGGTTATGAGAATGAAATTCTAGTTTACGGGATTTTACAAGTCTTGAATTAAACCGAGAAAAGGAGTCTTTCATGGGATTTTACTAAATCAAGAAGAAACCGTGAAAAAAAGATTGTTGATTTTTAAAGTCCAAGTTAAGTTTATCGAAAATGCCCTATACCGAAATTAACTAACTATGTTTAACCGAAAATGAAATTTGATGCATCAGTTGAAAATGAAATTCGATGTCATATTCCGCAGTGGAGTGCTAATACATGTTCCACAGTAATAAGCTGATACATAAATCGCAGTAGAATTCTAAACATAAACCACAGAAGAATTCTAAACATAAACCGCAGTGACACTATCATACATATTCCGCAGTGAAATGTTCAATCGTATTCCGTATTGAAATTATTCAAACATATTCCGTAGGATTTAAATTTTTTTAACAAGGTTTTATTTCCTCAAAATGTCATAAACCGCAGAATAAAGTAACACCTGTTTGTCTTAAACCGCAGAAAAATGTGAAATATAAACTGCAAAAAATTGTTTTGTCATAAACCGCATTAAAATGTAAATTTTGGCAGAATCTCATTTCCTTAATATGACATAAACCACAAAAGAATTGTAACACCTCTTTGACCATAAACCGCAGAAAGAAGATTTACATAAACCGCAGAACTAAACAATGACATAAACCACAATATTCATGTCATATTCCGCAATGTTCATACGCTAGACATACTCTGCAGCATTCAACTTAAAACCCAAATTTTTGAATCCAAATAAGTTGTTTGATACCTTAAAAAGCTACTAATAAACACGAATATAAGGAAATTACAAGTGGATGATCAAAAACAACAACAAGCTCGAAAATGACCCGAAAGTGATCAAATAGGTACGGTTTCAAAAAGAAAGATAACCCGATCATTTTCAATCCTAAGGAAGCTGTTATTTTGGCTTAAGTTTACCACAAACTTATCACAAAAGGTTTTATAAAAGAAAGTCACAAACTTTTTGACTCAAAGAGCTTATATGGAAATAAGTCGAACCAAAAAGCTTGCTAAGAAGCTTTGAAATAAGCTAAAACAAAACCAAAAAACACTAAACCCACCTCGTGGCTCTTGATACCAATTGTAGGAACCAAAATATCACTTCACTAACATAACCAAAGTAAGAAAATAAGATAAGAAGATGAGAAGAAATAAAAAAGGAAGTTAGAGAGAGAGAGTAGAGAGAGAAATAAGATGGTGGATTGAACTATGTGAAATATTCCTTACACAATGAACAACCAACCATTCTCCATGAGGATAAGAGGGTATTTATAACCTTAGCTATATGTTCGACGCCTATGGCTTGTCCATAGGTCGGGCTCGGGTTTTGCTTGGACTTTAGCTCGCAACACGTACAATATTAGATTAATTAACAAGCTCAATACCCGTTCTAGCCTATTACAATGTAAATATTATAAATATTGAGGATTCTTGTAGAATATCTTAACACAAGTATGGATTGATTCACTTAGAGTTTTAGAGAGAGAAAGGTGGTTAGAAGAACACTTAGAGAGAGAAAGAAAAAATAATAATATTAGTTTAGTGAAAAATGTGACAAATGAACAACTAACACCCTCTCCAAGCTATGGAGAGGGTTTATATATGACTTACTATGGACGGCTATAGACTCAAAGTGGGCTTATCCATGGGCCTTTTGCCCGGTTAGCTTTCTAACTTAACCATACAACTTACTACGAGCTATGACTAACTATATTGGAGTGACTGACACTTTTTCGTATTTCTAGCAATCTCCTCCTAAGGGAGGTCACTCTAATTTACAAAAATTTAAACTTAGCATACTATGCTTTCACTTCGGTCTTGAGCTCGTAGTCTTTAACTTTAATCATTAAATTGTGATTTGATGTAGTGATCATTGACTTTGGATTTGAGATAGTTCTTTTGTCTTGACATGAATGTGATCTTTGAGCTTCTTGAAATCATCAACCAAACATAATCTCATTTCGCCATCTTGTAAACTTTGCCATCTTGTGAACTAGTGACTTCTGGACCGACATGCTCACACCTTTCTTGATTTGATAATCTTGAAAAGCTTTAATAATGCATCTTTCTTGAATTTCTTAAACTTTAACACTTTGTCGCTTCAAGAAGGACGTACGGTATCAGAGTAGCGAAAGTCTTGAAACATGTACTGAAGCTTTCATGGTGTCTTTATATTTGCCAGTAGGGTATGAGCATGTGGCAATGAATCTTGTGAGTCAGCTGGAATCAGGTACCTCCATCACCATCTTTAGATATTCCTGAAATAAAACAGTTAGCAACAAAGCAGGGGACGAACATGGCTTTGTCATTCGCCCGTGTTTAGTTGGAGTTACTATCTCACCGACTAAAATAAAAAATTAATTTGAAAATCAATAGATGTGTCACTTGCTAAAGTGTTTATGTGACACATCGAGAGTGTTAATCATTTCAAAAGTTCATCAGCAATCGTCAATTCATAACCTGGAACAAGTTTGATTCTTATAGAATCGCACCATCATTTCTTTCCAGTTGTCCCAAGTTTGATTCATATAGAATCACACAAGTCACCTACCATGAGCTTGTTTGATGTTAGCTCAAGCAGGATTTCCATCTTCATAGTGAATGCAATCACTCGGATGTTCTGGAAAAATCACAAGGATAATGCGTAGGACTCTTAATATGTTAACTTGTTATTCACATTGTGTGACCTAGCAAGCATGATTTGACAAGTGTCCTAATGAGATTTATGGATGATCTCTTTTGGCTTAGACTCAATAGTACACTTTGTTTTTAATGATAAGAGGCTGGAGCAGACTGCCACCTTTTCAATATCAACTAACTCAAAGTGAGAAAATCGATATAAATGCGTGTAATCTTCATGAGAAATGAAACAAGAGTCTGTTGAGAGACCTTGAGTGGCTAGGAAGGGTTGTGCATAACGTCACTGGGTCTGTGACTGTCTTCAATGTCAAACAACACCTTAGTGTTTCTGACAGCTTATGTATTGACCCAGTTTCTGCCTAAGTGTATGGAGGGCTTCTTTCTTTTCACCCTTTATCCTTACATTTCTTTTTCATTCTTCAACCCCTTCAATGCTTACCGATACTTCATAACTAACACCTGTTGGGTTTGTTCCAGTGTTAACCCCGTCTCAGTTGGCATTATTCCCGATTCTTACTTTTTCTCCTTTTGTATCATACCTAAGGACTTCTACACTAACTAGTAGATATCCCTGGGTAGATCCTTTTAGTTCTGGTTGGATCATGAGATTTGAATACATATGCCTAACCACCTTATAACTTCATAAATTTAAGTACATGGTCAGTCTTTAGGGTATTCCATCACAATCAAAACCAAAATCATTGAAAAAAAATTCAATCAAAGTGTTTGATATAAACATCAAAGATTTACACTTTGAGAGTTTTTCATCATCACTAAAA